>LPNX010771721.1:0-67405 GCA_001517045.1 Pseudotsuga menziesii | reverse complement strand
ACAAGGCTTGAAATCACCAGCTTTATATCGGTCTGCAAAAAAAATTAGGGTTCACCTCGGTCTCCACGCATCTGAATGATTGCACGCAGCTGAAAAATCCACGTTCTCACTGCACCTTCACAAGGCAAATCTACACGCAGGTATATTACAACTTTCTACGCAGGCTCTAAGATACACGAATTCGCTGGTCTTCACACCAACACGCTGGTCTTCACACCAATTCCCTGGTCTTTATGCAGAAAAAGTTAGGGCTTCCAGTACAGCAACTTCAACGCATTGTTCAGGCTTCACAACATAGTTTCTTCTCCACAGCATCACAACTCGGGCTCTTCAGGCAGCATACACAACGTGAGCTCTTTAACAACGCAGCATATTCAATGCTGGTTTTCACGAAGAAGAGGGCAGTCGCACCAGGGTTCAGTATTTAATACAAAAAAAATGGTGGAATAGAGAGCAGTCATGAAGAGATATTCAAATGATGCGTTGGCCTTAGCTGGAGCACAAGCATATTGCAAATGTCTTCAATACGCAGTATGGAGAATATCTTCCATATGCAACATACAAACTCGCAACATATATAAAAACGAACTCGCAGCACAAGATTATAATTCGGACTGATATATTATATATATAGCGTGACTGCAAAATATTGAGACTGATATATCAGTCTCCAACTCACTTAATGAGGAAGCAGAGGGAGGAACATTTGGAGCTTCCCAAGAACATTCAACAGCTTCTTGTAAATATTTCTGATTCAATGTCACACGAGCCCAGTAAGCTCCTGCGAGGGAGATGAGATGGAGATAGAGGTTGCAGGATATTCAATGGAGGTCTGGCAAGCCAACTATCTCCACAATTTTGCAGCTCTCAAGGAATACTATGCATATCACAACACAAAAATTCACGAAACTTCATAAGCGTGAAAGGATTAGGGTTAGGGTTAGGTATTGTTTTATACCATTAATGCATGCAGGCAGAGACTGGAGGAGAAAACGCACACAATGAATGCGCGCAGGGGCAGACTGACTGAGCAGGCTGGCAGCAGGCACACAGAAAGGCATGCAGGCAGGAGTTATGAAATCCAAGCTCTGATACCACTTGTTGGTAATAACTCCCAATTCAAATTAATCTATTCATGGCTAAGCATTCATTTATACATTCATGTGACGATTTATTTCACCTTCCGTCCAGCCTTTTCGGCTTCCAACTATTCCTATTTATTTATTTACAATATTATAATCCCTAACGGATTATATTCTAACAAATCTATTGAACCCTCAAAAGTTAGTTTATTGAAGCAAAATCGGAAAACAAGGGAATACAAATTTTCACCTGATTCCCCTTAAGCCATCTTGCATGTTTACCCATTCTGTTATGAAAATGAAAAAAAAATTAACACACACACAATTAGGATTATTGAATAATCGTTCCTTGTCCAACATAGTATTTTTGTCAGTTTCCTAGATTAGTGTTGGCATGACCCACCAAAAAATCCTTTTCGACAGGGGTTCCTACTCTGTCGACACCCAACCAGCACGATCACTCTGAGAACCATCCCAGACATGTTTGACCCCACCCGGCAACATCCGTAGAGTGGATGAAGTCTCACCCGAGATGTCAAGGGAGAGATCTGAGAACCAAGTTTTCAACAGTAAGAAGGGAGGGCATGGAATCAATGACTTAACTTCATAATCAACAGATACTTCATAGACTGTTTTATCATAATTGCATCATTCATCATAGATCTATTGTCATAACCAGTAGATCGCTAATAGATCGCATTACTTCATTCATCATAGCAATAACATTCATTCATATAACAGATACAGTAAACATCCATCATTATCATTGCAGAGAACAAAGACATGAAATAAATAAGAAACCAAACACTTTAGGACAACATCTGTCATGCCATATTACTTTTTTGTAATAGATTCACATCATGCAGTACTTCTCCACAGCAAGAGACTGAAAACTGATCGACACAAACATAGCTAAAAGACCACTCATGATAAATGCAGATGCTAAAGAATCTCAATACCCAAAATGCAAGTTATCCCCAAAATTATATCTATATTTTTACTATTGCAACTCTAGCTCTATATATAGGCTTGTGCCTTTATATCCAAGGTCCACTTCTAACTAGCTTCTAACAAAATAGTAACCTATATCCACAAAATGTGGTCAATCAGTACAAAATTGCATAAATAATTCCAAAAACAGTTATTCTTCTGCCTATCGCGCTATTGTGGTCCTTCACAATGGCATATGAGATTGTGCAGCCTCCACGGTGATAAAAAATTCACTTACCCAATACTCCTAACAACAGGCCCCCAACATAGCCTTATGGATCGTCCTCGAGCCACCTTAGGTAGGCAGGGTGTACTTCGTCATCTTGGTCTTGAAGTCCTCGAACTGCTGTGAGATCTCTCGAACTTGGAGCTGAACTCGTTCAACTATGTCCTGACAATTTATCATGTCTTGCTTTAGTGGGTTCTCCACCCCGACCTTTCCATCCACCATATTCGTACCTTCTTGTACCTCCTGCAGTGCTGCGACTACTTTCACAGCCAACTGCCTGCCAATGTCCTGGAATTCATCGAGCTGGGTGCTACGCTTGCATTGAAATTCTTGGGCTCGATCAGCTCACTGCTCCAAATACTTCAACTCTTCACAGCATGTAATCTGAACCATGAGATTCATTGTGCGTAGCGACATCTTTAGCGTTGTCAACTAAGCTTCAGCTTCCCATGCTTTCTTGGCCAACTATTCCAGTTGGTCATCCTGAATGACACTTTGTCAGAACTATTTCATTTATTCCATGATCATCTTTTCCTCCTGCTCCATGGATTCAAACTCAGTCATAAACTCCTTGATGGTATTCTTCCATTCGGAAATTTGTTTAGGCGGCATGTCAGGGTAAACAAGAGAATTCAGCAGATTGTTAGTTAACTAGAGCTAGGAAATCACCTCCTTAAGTCACTTGGATTTGGTGATGGCAGTGATTTCTACCATGCTTTCATATATGTGTTGATGGGCCTCATCAATAGCTTGCTCAACCTCTCCGCAACTAGCACAAATATGCGCTTTCTCGATAATGAGGCGGTATTGCTCCTTCTTTAACTCAGTGATTTTGGCGGCCGCTTTCTGTTGCATCTCTACCTATGTGTGCTTTAATGTGTAAATATCCCATGACTTTTCTTTTTCCAGGTGCTCTTTGACCTTCCACATCTATTCAGCTTCCTCCTGCAGCTTCTTAGTGGTGTCTTGTGACTGCACGTACCCATCACTAAGCTCCTTCTTCCTGTCATCCAACTCGTGGTCAGCACCCTGTTGTAGTTGCACTAAAACTTGGGTAGGTAACTTGTTGAGATTCACAGCAATGCTCAGAAATGGCTACAGCAATGAATTCACTTCTGTACTTCCCAAATTGACTGCAGTCGGGGGAACTTGAATGTTCCTAGCCCGCGGCTCGGTGCTAATTGTCGAAAAATCCTGCATCGCAGCCTTCTATGGTGTCGCTTTTGAAACAACAACAAAAATAGAATCTAGCTTAACACTTACCACAGCGAACCCTTCTTGACTAGACATGCACATAGCTTGTGCCACAACATCATATGCATCAGTGACAATCTTAATGAGCCATTGAAGTTGGTTCTCCATCATCGAGTGGGAGCTACTGCTGGCGTCGAAATCCATGTGTATTTTAGTGCGTAACTTCTCCAATATGCGTCGGGCTTCTGGATCATATTCCGCCGAGGACTCTCCATCAGAGTCATGGAGATATTTCCCTACTTGGACTGGCTCATTAGGGGCATCTATTGGTGGCCCTGTAGAGATATCCTTCGTGCTCACAAGTTCATGCCAGTCAACTGGTCGATCCTGAACAATGGCCTCCAATTCTGCATCTGTAATTTTGTAGGCCAGAGGCAGCCATTGTTTGTCGAGATCCCTATGCACCTGGATATAAATGGAATTAGGCTTGATAGAAAACCAATTATCCTATGATATTTGGATGCAGAAGTATTGGATAAGCAGGGAACCTTGATGGTCGCGGCCTGTAGCGCTTCCCAATAGACCCAAAAATGGATCGGACAGTCCTATTATCGACTGGGTTCCGCAACCCACCATAAGTTCTGATAGTGTGCACCTTTGCACACCTTTTCCATAGCAACTGACATTGGCTGGTAGTCCTCCGACTCCATCCATATGACTAAGGAAATGAGAATTAACAACCAACTGTAGGAAAAATTGCATTCCCCAGCCTAAGCGGCAACAGCATCTTCTAACAACTGGTTTAACAAAAACAAGGACAAGTTCATTTGCACCCCTTTGATGCATTTCTGTGCACACACAACCACACCTGAATTGCATTGGACAGGTCAATTCTTTTGGATCATCTTGCTGGCCAAAATGCATGCCGCAATATGCATTGAGCGCTCATAAATATTTTCGATGCGATAGGCACGACCAGCGCGTTGCAATCCAAATCTCTCCTTCAATTGCTGGGAAATATTCTTATCATTATCCCGCCCTATGAAATACTGTGTCGGATTTTCACCAGCCTTTGGTAACCCCGTAATGTCGACAATTAGGTCAATCGTGACTGGAATTAGGTTGTCCAACCAGAGCTCCCCACCATGAAAGCACGCTAACGGCTATTTGACACATGCATTTGCTTTGTTCAATCTCCCAAAATGAGGCATGTTAATGAGCCCCAACAACCCAGACCTATCCAATCCCTGCGCCCATGGGTGAGGAATCCATTGAATAGGCACACCAAGTACCATAGGCAGCAACTGGTAAAGATCCTCTGATACATCCTTTAGTAGCTTAGGACTGGTAAGACTTCTAGGCCTTCCGCTTCTCGCTAGGGATCGAAGAGGACCCGATTGGCATGCTCATGACTTCCTGTTCAACTCGTGTGGGTCGAATGGGGGATTCTTTCTCACTCAAAATATCAACTTTGTCAATAGTACGCAGCATGCCACACTCTGCAATCCTTGCAATGTAACTGAACTTTTAGTCCTTTCCTATCACACTCAATTCTACTCCTTCACTGAACTCAACACTTCACTCAACTGAACTGAACAATACCTTGCACCCACATCCTGCGCGTTCTTATAATCACTTGCTTGATCCAACTCATCATTACCAAATCTACCATGTCCATCATGACCCAATATGACATTAATAACCCCAAATCCGTCGACGATCCCATCTTACTAACGGTTGGATCGGTCATAAATATGCATTGCTTCATCAAGCACCGCCAGCTAACTGTATTGAATTTCCATATTTATTATTGATTTAACCACGTCACAATCTTGTGCCTGTCACCGATGGTCTCTCACTCAACACTAATGAGTGTTATTCCTTGCGCAGCCTCTTCCTTTGTGCTTGCCTCACTGCAATCTACCAATTTTTTTATTTTTTTTGCGCAAGGTCTCAAGCATTGTGTGGCTCAGGCCCCATTCTACAGGGCTTCAAGCAGCTACATTCACAAGTTTGGACAACATCGCACCATCTAATTGCTATAATTGAACTGCACCCCCAGAAGTAATTGAATGAACAAGATATGGACCTAACCAATGCATCTATAACGTACCTGGATGCTTCATGGACTTACTGTCGTATAACATCACTAAATCTCCCTGTCTAACTACTTGTTCTTAATGTGGTGATCATGCCATGCCTTCTGTCGATCCTTCTCAACACGCTGGTGGAAGCCTGTGACAAAGCGGTCCTCTTCTAGCTAGATCAACTGTGTGATGCGCTCCTCTAATGCTTCTACATCATCCATGCATGTTGTGGTAGCAATCCGCAGATTAGGAACAATGCATTCCATAGGCATGATTGCCTCTTGCCCATATACCAATTTGAACGGTGTATGTCCCATCAACCTTTTACAAGTTGTGCAATATGCCCATAGTACTGCTAGAATTTTCAAGTCCCAATCATCACGATTAGTAATGCATACCTTTGTAAGTGCAATTTCCAATATTTTGTTGAAGGCCTCAACAGTTCCATTTTCCTGCGGATGGTAGGGTGTGATTCTCTAATGCTACACCTACAACTCCACGGTTAGTGCTTTCATGTTTCGATTGATAAAGTGACTTCCCTAGCCACTCAACAATATCCTGGAACATCCAAACCTTCTCACAATATTCTCAACTTTGAACTTGGATGTTGTCGCAACAGTGCAATCCACGAATGGCGTGGCCTCCACCCACCTTGTCAGATAATCGATTGTTTTAATGATGTACCATGCACCAATCCTCTTTCTTGGTGGATTAATTGGACCCACAAATTCCATGGCCCATTTATCAAAATTTTGTAGAATTACATGTGGCACAAGTAGCATATCATCCCGCCGTGATGTTTTGCCGAAGCGCTGATAGACATCGTGACTTTGCGCATAATCTGCTACATCATTATGTAAGGTATGCCACCATATCCCAGTGCATAGCACCTTACACACAGTAGCCCTGCCTCTATAGTGGCCTCCCACGATTCCTACATGTGCTTCTTCTAGAATGGGTCCTTGCTCATGTGGTAAGATTCACCATCGCAAGATTTCGTCAGGTCCAAGTTTGTATAATTGCCCTACAATCAGTTGGAAATTCAAAGCTTTCACTACCAAATGCTTCTTCTGAGTGGTCGACAGGTCCTCTAGAGCAACTCTAGTTGCCAAGAACTGAATGATTAGATCATAATGGTCATCTGCGATCTCTACCTAGAACAGTTGCGCATTGGGAAATCCATCATCAATGTTGGTAGGATCTTCTCCTATCTCAATGCGAGACAGATGATCGGGGCCAGCATTCAACCGTCTTGGATTCACGATTATCTCAAAGTCAAATTCCTGAAAAAGTAGCAGCCATTGAGATATATTTCCCCCCAACACAGGCTTATTGACCAGGTATTGCAAAGAAGAATGGTCTATGAACATTTTGAAGTGACCGCCCAACAGATAGTTCCTAAACATTTGCAGTGAATAAACCATGGCCAATCCCTCTCTCTTAGTGGTTGTATAATTTATTTCTGCAAAAGACATCTTCCTACTTGCAAATGTGATTGGATGATCTAGGTCTCCCTCTCCTGGATGCACAAGTACTACCCCTAGCGCAACAGATGAGGAGTCGACATGGACATAGAACTCCTTGTTCCAATTGAGGAATACCAGGATGGGCACCGACACCATCTTGGCCTTCAGTGTGTCAAAACTCCCCTAACACTCGTGATTCCACTCAAATTTAGCATCCTTCTTCAGCAACTTCTCCATATGGGCCATAATCACAACGTATCCTTTGATGAACTTGTGATAGTACCCCGTGTGTCCTAGCATCGCTCGAAGCATATTCACATTAGTCGGTGGTGACAGATTAAGGATAAGTGCAATCTTTGCAGGGTTTGTCAACAGCCCTTGCTTGCACACAATGTGGCCTAATAGTATCCCAAATGGTGCGCAAATAATGCACTTCTTTGAATTCAATGCAATTTGATGATGTTGACACCTTTCCAGCATCAATCACATATTTTCTAAGTGATCACTAACCAAACCATAAACTGTCCAATCATCCATGTATACCTGCAAGAACTTTTGAATGAAGTCTTTGAACGCAACAACAACCACCAGAGAAAATATTGCTAGTGCATTCTTCAATCCAAAAGGCTTGACTATATATTGAAAACAACCCCATTCAGTGACGAATGTGGTCTTATGCCGATCTTCCTTTGTGATTCGGATCTGGTGATACCCTGAAAATCCATCCGTGAATGAGTACATCTCCTGACCGCCTATCCCTTCAAGGACCTCATCTGTAAAGGGAATGGGAAATGGATCATGCAAGCAGGCATCGTTCAGCTTCCTCAAGTCGACACAAATGTGAAATTCTCCAGTCTTTTTGTCTTGAACCACCATAGGGCTTATCCATTCCAACTCTTCAATGGGCTCAATGATTCTAGCGTCTAACATCCGGTCAAGCTCTGCTTTGACACATTCTTTGTATCGCGGGTTCAATCGATACGACCTCTGTCACACAGTTTTCATCCCCTTTAGATCCCCTAATATCCCTTTCATTTTCGAGAATCATGTCAGAAATATATCCTGGAACTCATGTAGCAGATCTATGACCTGTCCCATTGTCTCATCATCCCAATAGTCCCAAATATTAGAAAACTTTGGGTTTTCTTCTGTCCCAATGTTAACTTTTTGGATCTTCAGTGGCTAACTCATGGGGTTGGTTGGTATGTTCGGTGCTACAACATTGTGACTGCCTTCTGATTCCAGAATATTGACATTCCTCATGTCATCATCATCTTTAGGTTCACCAAATATATTGTAGCATGTCATCAGGGATTGCATATGGCACTATGCATGTGTATCTATAGGGTATGAGGGTGGCACAACCTTCAATACTACCTCACGGATTAATTGGAGTGATTTGTGGACCTCAGGGATAGCCTCCCGAAAACTAAAATTCTACGCAAAGAAAATCGACAACTCCTCCAAGTAGTTATGGTTTTGCACATCTCTACTGCTAGATACTAGGATCTAGGCATTTTGTCCAAAGTATGAATGAAAGCATGGACCCACTCATCCTTGGGTCACAATGCCCACAAATCCTGACACTCCATTAAATGACTAGTTGAGTTAGTCCACCCATCATATCTCCCAATGGGATAGGTCTTTGAATCACCGAAGCGCACCATCATCAATCGTCAACACTGTGCCCATTCATGGATTGTCTGTTTGTGAGCCGCCCACCAGCGTACTGGGGTATCCTTCAACACTTCCTCTAGTTCCAAAAACCTCTGCAGTTCAAATACTTTCTCTTCAAATCCTTGGAGGAATTTGGACAACTCTGGTATCCCCTCGTAGATCGGAAGCTCAACAAGCTCGGTCGTAACATGGCGTAGAGATTGCGTGATCAGTCCACACTTTCTAAAAGACACCTCATGAAGTCGAATTTTCCACTTTTCTAGAGCATCATTAGAATCACAGGACACAGAGCTAGTGCTGTGCCATCCAAGTTTGTCATCGGCAATAGGGTAGATGTAGTCCTCGGAGATATTGTAGGCATGATTCCAGCTTCTCCCATCCTCATCCTTGATAGGTTCAATATATTGGCGTCCTTCCTGAGGGTCCATGGGAGCAATGACTATGATATATTGGTTTTCAAATGTCATAACCCATTTCTTGAAATTGATAACTTCCATGCTATCATTATCCCATGCAATCCCCAGCAGTGCACAATAATAACCTCCACCATCAACTAATTCAATGAAGTCGAAATCAACATATGTCTTCATACATTTGATATCGATGACCAGGTTTGAGACACGACCAATAGGCTGAACCTTGGCCTGATTTTCTAGTCCCAGTTGCACATGGGACCATCCCAATGTTGGATTTCCCATCAACTTCCAATTCTGCTTTGTCAAAATATTCACATCTGACCCTAGATCCAAAATAACAGAATTGACTTCATAATCCCCTATCTGGATGTTCATTCTCATCTCTTTACCTATCTTTCTCTTCTGGAGGGAATTTACTGCAAAATCCTTCAGCGTTTGATTCCGTTAGCACAACAACTTCTCAATATCTTCGAGGGCCTTGGGATCTCCAACTAACGACAACCATCTCTCAAAGAACTATTACAAGGTACCATGCTATCACGATGGTCCTTCCTCTACAGAAGGATCAAAAGAAGATGGCATTTCAAAAATAGGAAACTTACCCAGATTCCTCCCAACTGCATGTTTGGCCTGAAAGAATGTCTCCTTTTCTGTCACAATATCAAATGCTTCCTTTTTCTTCCCTACAAACCAAACTTGTTGATGAGGTCCATCTTCTCTGGTTGTCGCACCTGCACGAGTGACAATAGCAACGTTGACAGCCTGGGTTCCAGGTTCTACTAGAAATGTCGCAACTGTAGGTCCTTGATTCAACTTCTGAGCTTGGTTCAGAGGTGGAATCTGAGTCAGCGACGGGTTCATTGGCTGATTCTGATTCTGTAGCGGGATCTAAGGGTGATTTTGCAACGAATGTTGGGTCTGCACTTGGTTTTGGTTTTGGAACTAGTTCTGAAATTGAGGGATGTTTTTGACCTGCCACTTCGCAATCAACTGAGGGAAATTTTATATATTATGCTCTCTTGGTGCGTAGTATGTACACTTCGCATGGGGACACTCCCTCTAATAGGGGAAAAATACCCCACAAGTGTAACACTAGATGGATTCTCGACCTCATCCTCCTCCTCGTCTGAAGCCTCCTCGTCATCCCCTAAATCCTCCTTGGAATCCTTCTCGAAATCCTTGGTTTGCTGATATTATGGTTGGGATAGCTACTGCAGGGGATTCAGTTGTTGTTGAATGTAGTGTGCTCCTTGAACATACTGTGGTTTAGTTTGAGTAGTTGGCACTTGATTATACTGTGGTCGCAGTGCAAAATTTGGTTGTGCTACGAACTACGGCTGTGGCATGAACTGTGGTTTCAACTGCAATGGAATAAAATGCATTTACGAAGGTGATGTATACTGTACTATTGGTTGTACCATCTACGGTTGCAACTACTTGATCCCGTGGGGATCCTCTCCCTTCACAAAATATGAATCATGTGTTCTCTCTTGAAGCAATTCATAAGCTCGACAGTCTTTATCCGCGTGCCCTACTGAGCGACAAAAGGAGCAATACAAAAGTTGTACCTTTGTAACCATCTTCTACATGTAGCTATAGTTTTTGTGTCCATGTCTGTATTCCTGACATATGTGACACCATGGCACACCAGTGCAAATCAAAGGGTTCAGTTCCCTTGAGAGTAAATAATTTTCGAAAGTTGGACAGGTGTCCTTGGTGTGTCCATCCGTATGACACTGCATGCATGAGAGGTTATCATGCTCTTCTTTTTCCTTCTTAATATCCTGCAGCTAGAGTGTCAAATTTGCTAGCTACGCCTGAATCTGGTTCATGCCAACTGCAGTCTCCCTAATAGGTGAAGCTTCTATCTTCATCGCCATTTCTAGAGCCTCATTTTGTATTACAATATTTTTTTGCATTAACGGTTGTCTGATGTGTGGAACTAATGCAGCAATCAACCACTCCTTATGTTGAAAATCACTCATTCTGAAGGTGACTCAATCCATCAATGTCTTAAACAATTGATCAAAGTCCAAAATAGTTTCATTCGGAAACTACTTGATCTCCTTGAGTTTTGTAATGTATTGGGCCTCATATTTAGGTTTCCGAAATTCCTCAAATAGTCATTCTCGGATCTCATTCAGTGTTTTTGTCGTTGTCCCCTGAGGAACCTACATGAATCTCATGTACCAGTCAAGCACATGACCCCTGAGGGTGGTCGCCAATTGGCTCCTCTTAATATCGTTTTCTACACTCTGTCTGGAAGTCCAAACTGCTTCACATAAGAACCAATACTGTTCTGGGTCATCAATCCTGTTTCCATGGAATATTGGTAACTTCATCTCGTCGCCCGCCACTCTAGGCCTTCTTCCTATGAACGATGATCTACTACTAGACTATTGTTGGCACATAGGATAGGGTGACGTAGAATGTTCTTTTCTACCTATTGGTGGAGTAGTGTGCAGAGGTGTGGACACGTTACTGCTAGGGTTCAAGCTTCTCGCTATCCTTAGTGTAGCCTAGGCCTGGTCATCCTCGTCATCACTATAGGGTCGCTTTGTCCTATGTGGTTGTTCTTCGCGGTATTGCGTCTCGATCGCAGGATATTGATGATCGGGGATCGAGCATCTTGAGGAAGATTTCAAGGAATCAAAAATGATACTGGGGTTTTAGCTTCTCGCTATCCTCGGTGTAGCCTGGGCCTAGCTGTCCTCGTCATCACTGTAGGATCACTTCATCCCCTATGGTTGTTCTTCACGGTCCTTGCTTTGCAATACCTGGTTAATAATCCTGTGCTAGGGGGGAAGATCTGTCAATGGCTGCTACTTTTTCAGGAATTTGACTTTGAGATAATCGTGAAGCCAGGACGATTAAATGCTGGCCCCGATCATCTGTCTCGCATTGAGATAAAAGAAGAGCCTAACAATATTGATGATGGATTGTCCGATGCACAGTTGTTCCAAGTAGAGATCGCAGATGACCATTATGCTCCAATCATTCATTTCTTGGCAACTGGAGTTGCTCCAGAGAACCTATCAACCACTTAGAAGAAGAAGTTGGTAGTGAAAGCTTCATATTTCCAGCTGATTGTAGGGAAATTATAAAAAATCGGACCAGACAAAATCTTGCAACAGTGCATCTTACCACATGAGTAAGGACCCATTCTAGTAGAAGCACATGCAGGAATCGCGGGAGGCCACTATGGAGGAAGGGATACTACATGTAAGGTGTTGTGCACTGGCCTATGGTGGCCTACCTTACATAATTATTGGGTAGATTATGCGTGAAGCTGAGATTTATGTTAGCGCGTCGGCAAACCATCACGGCAGAATGAGATTTTGCTTGTGCCACAGGTAACTCTACAACCTTTTGATAAATGGGCCATGGACTTTATGGGTCCAATTAATCCACAAGGAAAGAGGACCATTACGCGGTACATCATTAGAGCAACCGATTATCTGACAAGGTGGGTAGAGCCCACTCCAACCGTGGATTGCACTGCTGCAATAGTAGCCAAGTTCATATTCAAGAATATTGTGACAAGGTTTGGATGTCACAGGATATTGATGAGTGACCAGGGAAGTCACTTTATCAATTGAACTATGAAAGCACTAACTGAGGAGTTGTAGTTGCAGCATCAGAAAATCACACCCTACCATCTGCACACAAATGGAACTATCAAGGGCTTCAACAAAATATTGGAAAATGCGCTTACAAAGGTATGCAATACTAATAGCAAAAGAGGCAATCATGCCTTTGGAATACATTGTTCCTAGTCTGCGTATTGCTGTTGCGACAGGCATGGATGATGCATAAGAATTAGAGGAGCGTATCACACAGTTGATCAAGCTAGAAGAGGACCACTTTGTCACAAGCTTCCACCAGCGTGTTGAGAAGGATCGAAAGAAGGCATGGCATGATCGCCACATTAAGAACAAGTAGTTTACACAGGGAGATTTGGTGATGTTATACGACGGTAAGTTCATGAAGTATCCAGGTAAGTTACAAATGCACTGGTTAGGTCCTGTTGAGGCCTGGAAATTCGCAGGCAACAACAGCAAGGGATTCTCCCCAGTCAACGTTCCCAACTAGCCCGTGACTGTTTGGTGTAGGGAATCCATCCAGTTTTCAGTCCGGCTACCATAGGTCAAGTAACAAAAACAAAAGGGTTTTACCGATTGCGGCCCGGTCCACCGTGTATATTTTTGTATTTTGACTTTAAGTATGATATGCAAGTTCCTATCTAAGATGCAGATTGATGAAGAATGTGAGGAGTGGTCACAATGTGATGCGCAGGTTCTTACCTCTCATCTTACACTCTCTCGCGTCTAAATCACACACAACTGAAAAACAATATTAACTAAGTTGTCCCTAGGGAGCAAGATTATCAATTCATGAGTAATGTAATACTGTTCATATGTTAAGATAAATCACAGATAGTTGTTCTTATAATCAAAACACATAAACATGAATAAAGATATGCACAATAAGATAGCTCGTCATCTGTTAAAGCATTCATTACTCATAGTGGAAATTATCACAGAATAAACTAGAGAACATTCATGAAAGTTAGAATGATCTCACAGTTAATGAAACACAGAATGAAATAGTTCCCCTTCAACATTGTTCATTTCATCACATTTGAACATTCCACACAGCACTTTCTCCAACCGAAAAAATTGTAATTTTATTATTGCAAAATGAAATAGTTCCTCTTACAACAAGTAGTTCACAAGTATCTCCGAGAAAAATCCCCTCTCCTATCTAATTCTTCTATATTTATACAAAAGCAAAATTGTTGGGATGCCCACAAATGACTCTTGGGCTTCCCCAATGCTTCACCTTCCACACTTTTCTTACAATAAGTGCTTATATAATTTACAATATATTACAATAAAAACAAACAAATAAAGCACTTATGTGGAGGACCCCGCTTGACTGTTCAAGAACTTATTCCATGCTACAGCTTCTGAGGCAATGTTTTCAAACTCAGAAGGTTCTAAAAAATGAATATTGATTTCAAATTTAGCAGCCTGATTTCTTATTACTTCGATCCTGGCTGAGCTCAGGTGTAGTTAATCCTCTAGCAATTGTACGCTGACCGCTGAATGTACTAGCTCATTTCTCAGGGTCTGCTCATGTAGGGCCTTGATGTGTTGAATCCTTTGTTCATCTTCCTGATATCTACTTTGCAACATCTCCAAAAACAGGTTGTGGTCTGGAAAGGTGTCCATTCTCTATTCAGCAGCAACCTGGAAACGATTGTAAGTAATCAAAAGTCTCCTACAGAACTCTGTACAAGCTCCCTTTGTCTTCTTTACAGCCTTCTTAAATTCTTTGGCTGTGTTTATGGAAAAATCCAATAAATCATAGTCTTGTCTCAGGCCTTTTTGATCTTTTGCTAGCGGGTCCGTAGGGATTTCCTCATTGGCCTCTAATCTCTCCATTCTTCCTGTCAGGACTTCTAAAATGTCCCGCGATCTGTCCACAAAATATGAAGATGTTTCCAAAATTTCTTCTAGTCTATTGTCTACCTACAAAATCTTACACCTCTCTTATTCGATGGATACTTGCAGCTTTTGCATCTTGCTCCTTTGCATCTTTCTCCTTTGTGCTAAAACATTCTCCTTGAAAGGCTGAAGGTTAGCTTGTTGTTCCCTGGCTTCTTCTAGAGCTACTACTAATGAAGTAACTTGTTCTTTAAGCTTTGCTGTCTACACCTGAGATTGCCTCTCTGACTCCTGCAAGGTAGCTTTTTGTAACTCCAGCTCCCCTATCTTACTTAGCAGCTGATCCTTTTCTGTATGAAGGCTTTCACATATCATTTTCAACCCATCATTTTCAGTCCTTAGCCCCTAACATTCCTGCTGCAGTTTTTCTAGAATTTCCTGGGAAACCTCCGGAGATCTCTTCTCTACTTGTAGGAACTAGAGATCTGATTTTGAAGACTTTATTTCATGTTGCATGTCTTCAAACTTCCTTTTCAATTTATTACTTTCCTCTCTCTCCCTTCTTAGTGTATCTTTTAGTTGGGCAGCAGATTTCTTTAATTGTTCAAGGTCAGTCATTATCCGATCCACATTGTCCTCAGAAGCATGGATCAATGTTGCTCCAGCTCTGATAGTGAATCTTGGGTCCTTGTCTGTCCCATACACCATGGTTGTATCATTTATTATTTTCCCCGCCTCCCCCCCAGTCTCGACTTTCCTCTCGGTCCTCTTCACAATTCTTTTTGTTTCCCTGTCGTAAAAAATAGTGTTGAAGTCCGGCACCTCTTCCCCTTTCTTCTGCTTGAAAGGGATCAGTCTTAGGGTAGGAACAACAGCATATCCTAATGTGCTACTAGCAGCTGCCTCAAGGTCTTGAAAATCAGGATTACCCATATCCTGAACCTGAATGTCCACAGGATTGAAAGCTTGTTGCTCTGTCATGGACCCTATCAGTTCTAATCTTTCTACTTCCTGCTTCCTAAGTTCCTCATCCATTTTCCTTTTCCTTTCTTCTTCTTCACTCCTAGCAGATTCTTCTACACTTCTAGCTGCTTCTTGTTCAGCTTTCCTCTTTTCTTCCTCCTCGCTTCTGAGCCAACCTTCAGCCTCCTGTTATAGTCTCCTAGCATCTTCATGTCTTTTCCTAGCTTCCTCTTCCTCTGCTTTTTTCTGCTCATCTTGTCCTTTCCTGCCTTTAGTAATGATTTTCTTTTTAAATCTTCTTTTTAATGCAGTTATGTTTTTTGCATTTCAAAAAATTGATTCGTCTTTATCCGAGTGGCTTGTATACTCAAAATGTACATTTGCTTCCCTGCAGTGTTCTGCCACTTTATTCCAGGAATAATTCCTATAGAAATTTATTTCCCCAAAATGGAATTTCCCTAATTCTTTTACAAATTCATCGGCTTTCTTAACTCTTGAGAACTTATAGCTTCCCAACCTGAATGGTAAGGGAGGATAAGTTGCCTTCTTATGTTCAAATAAAAAACTCCCTATGCCATCCAAGAAGACCTTCCTAACTGCCTCCTTGTGTACCACATAATCAGTGGCATATTTTGGAAGTAGTGAAGGTGCTCTGGAGCATCCATACATTCTGATATACAGTCCTTCCTCCTTTAAGTAGTAATCCGCATATTCTTCAATACCCTGCAACGCTTCTTCCGACATGCAATTGCATTCTTTTAAGAAAATCAATGTATATAATGGCATAATGAAGTGTTCACACACTTCTCTATAGTGACTGTGGTACTTATGTGCCCACAGTGGCTTGTAGGCTGAGTAGACTGGTGTTCTATCTCGGTTCCAAATACACCTCAGGTTTAGGAAGGGTTGGTTGCACAGTATGCAATCAATCAGTATGGAGCTCATGTAGAACTCTATTTTTTTCAAGGACACCCCTCCCAAGGCTGAAGCAATGCAGGCCAAGAGGCTGTTTGATACAATGTTCACCCAGTTGAACACGGTCCCTTAGGTTACAACATAGAAGATGATAGGAACCCAACCCAGCTTATAACTTTTACCGTGGGCCCTCCCAAAAATCCTATTTAGCATTAAGGCAATGAACCTATAAGGGGTCCTTAAGGTGGCAGTGTCATATTCCCCTTATGGCCTAGTTCTGAAACTCTTGCTAGGTACCAACATTCTTTTCAATGTCTCAACTAGGTCTAGATTAATTTTCTTTAGCCAGTCTTCAGTCAAGTATATCTGGGATTCCAGTAAATGGTAGGCTAGTGATACGTAAACAGGGCTATAAGCAGCATATCCATGTTTGTCAACGTTGGCCAAAATCATGGTAGTTACGTCTGCCCTAGGCAGAATCCATCCAGCACGGGAAAAGCTCAGGTCTAGTAGCAACCCTCATCAAAGCAGATCTCTCTATATTTGCATATATAGTTTCTTCTCTCTATATGTGTATATATAGTTTCTTCCTCAAAACCTATGTCAGGTACCTCCCGATGTGTTCTCAGTCTATAGATTTCCCCCCATTTATATTCAGGTTCCACACCCACTATGCATCCGGTGTCTTCATTAGAAAGAATTTGAGGTCAAAAATGGGCCTCAAAAGGACCAAAATGTACTATAAAAATGAACCAATTACATTCTAGTAGATGACATCATCCCCCATAGTTGAGGTGGCATTGCATGAGTTAAGAATGCTTATTCGTCATATTTTCTATTATGGATGAAAACCCATAGTTAACCAAGGTAGTGGTATAAGTATTTTTAGTCATAAAGTAAAGTACTCACAATAAAAGTCCTTTCACACTTTCTCATAAAATAATATTATTGTTATTTTCAAGTAAAGTACTCACAATTCACTTTCTCATAAAATAATATTATTGTCATTTTAAAGTAAAGTACTCATAATTCATAAAAATGTCTTTTCACATTTTTTTAATTTTCACATTTTTTTTATAAAATTATATATTGTCATTTTCATGCTTTTTAATTTTAAATTATATATTCATTCAATTTTATTTAACATCATAATGTCAAACTAATATATATATGTAATATTGTACTTTTAAAATAAATTAAATTCGTGAATAATATTAATATGAAAGATGTATGTTAATTATGGATGAGTTATATATATTGAATCATACGCATTCATTTATATCATGTTTGAATGTATAAAACAACATATTGATATGATAGATGTTTATATGATTATAACTTTATTATGAAATTTTAAAAAAAAATTATTATAATTTTTTAATAGATAATTTTATAGAATAATATGCAAATTATCCTGTTATAACTTGTTAAATATTAATTAATAATAATGTCATAATCATAATAATTATAATTAATGTTATCATGTTAGTTTTAATAATAAAAATATTTTAAAATTTTAATGATTAATAAAATTAATTAAGCCATTTATATTTAATTTGAAATTATAACATAATGTGTAAAACTGTATTATGACGCATTTTTTTAACAAATTAGTAACATTGATTTTTTACATGTATATTTTGTATTTATAATTTTTTTAGTTGCGAGGAGTGGAAATAATTTTCTTAGATAAATATTTATATTATAAAAATATTTTCAAAATGTATAAATATTTTTTTAATAATTTATTTTCGTTTATAAAAAAATATTAAAATAATTTATGCTTTAACTAATAAATTAAAAGAATTTATGCACCACCATTCACTTATTAAGTTAATATGATATATTATTTATTCACAATTTTTTTATTGCTAAAAATTAATATACATTAAAATAAACTAATAAATTAAAATAATTTATACACGAGTGTTGACTTATTTCGTAAATAAGATATATTATTTACTCGTAACTTTTTCATTGCTAAAAACAATATACATAACTTTTTTATTGCTAAAAACAATATATATTAAAATCTTATATACTAATATGACATATTTTCATAATGTATAAATATTTTTTTAATAATTTTTTTAACAATAAATTAAGTCTTATATTATTTTCTAGAAGAGATTTAACTATAACATTCATTTACAATAAAATGAATATATCAAAAAAATTTATGATTTTGATATTAATTTATTCTAATAATGCAATAAATATTATAATAATATTGTTAAAATTTTACATGTAAATAAATCTTAATTAA
Source organism: Pseudotsuga menziesii (assembly GCA_001517045.1). NCBI lineage: Eukaryota > Viridiplantae > Streptophyta > Pinopsida > Pinales > Pinaceae > Pseudotsuga > Pseudotsuga menziesii. The sequence goes on along the minus strand of LPNX010771721.1, from coordinate 48,670 downwards.
ATAAAATTTTAATTAAATTGATGAGGAATGCACTAAATATAAAAAGTCAACATAAATTAAAAAAATAATTCGTAAATATTTTTTTTTGTTTAATTTCATTTACAAGTTCAAGACAAATAAATGCTAAAGGACAATAAATTTTTGAGAATTTACAATGAATCTTAGTCACATCCTTGTAGAGTTACTTTATTAATTTTATTTATAGTCAATTTAGAAAAGTAACTCAACTATGGTTATTTATATTGTGCATAAAAAGTAGTGTAGGAGGTGAGTTGTCATATATACCTACCCCATAAAACCCTTAACTCATAATATTTTGATATATCTTATATTTTTGTAGTACATCTCTTAGGAGGCCCATTTTTTACCTCAATTTCTCTCTAATGCGTAAGTGTATTCAACCTTGGTGACAATTTCAACATCGGGTTCCTCCTCCACTATAGGGGCTTTCTTTTTCTGCCTTTTAGACATCTCGTATTCAGAAAGATTTCCCTGTCATACACAAAATCTTTTAGGCCCTGTGTAGCCATTTCCAAATAATATTCAAAGAATGGAGACAAAAACTACATGAACATTTACCTCGGTCATGCTAGTCATGATTGAATCTATGAAAAATACAGAAACGAAATTTAACTACCGAGTGTTCCTGCACGAAAACAAATCTGCAAAAAGAACTAAATCTTGCCCATGACTAAAAATTTGCGTAATCAACTCATACCATCATGGCCTCGCTAAGAAGAAAATCCTCCTCTCCGCCCGTCAAGGAAAACAGTCTCAAACTACACCCTCGGTGCTATGATTCCAAAAAAATGTCATATTCCCAATCTCATCCTAAATGGGGTGCAACCTCAAAAACTGCTACCATAATCCCATACAGGCGAGCGACCCAAAAGGCTGGAAAACCCAAACTCCTGGTACTTTGAAGTAAAACAAGAAAACACCTTCCTCTTTGCAAGAGAAAAAAGGAAACACCCCCCTCGGAAGGCCATACACAAACTGGGGGAAACTGATGCAGACAGTGTAACGCTCTTCTGCACCGATTTTCCAAACAACCGGGTGTAGTTCGCAAACTCATAACGGCAGCGAATTTAATCATTCAGCAACAAAAAACCCCCACTGGACAGCCATACCGTCTACATGAACTATATAAGCGCTGAAAAACGTAAACCTAGGTATTCATTAACCGCAGAGGTGGGAACTAACCAAGGGAAAAAAACCCTAGTTCAACAATTCGAAAGGAAGAGGTAGAAGCGAGAATAATGGCCTACCTGGCAAGGCACTGTGCGACTGGTGAGAAGAATCTGCAAACTTCCACAGCGGCGCCACCTAGGAACGAGGTACTGACAGTGAGTACAATGTCCCTTTCGTCATTACAATGACAACGCAGGAATGGGCTAGTTGGGAATAACAATAGAAAAATAAACCCCAATCCCCCAATATATACATCCCTGTAAAACAAACAATCGGTGGGAAAACATGAGCATCAAGCGGCAAAAAGACTAGGGGATCGACGATCATGTCAGCTACTTCTCTGCAACGACGGATGATGAAACGACTATGAGATCTATAGTGTCAAATGAAGCATCGGCAAGAGAAATAAATAAAACACTTCGCATTGGAGTTCACCAGACTAAGACCTCGGACCACTAGTTGGTTGAAGAGCCGCAACAACGGAAACCGTAAAGACATTGAGTTTCGCAGACCAATCAAAATCGAAGGTAAAACAAACAAGACTTAAGCAAAAAATATTGGCCAAGTGGCAAACATAAGCAAACTAAATCAAAAGAATAGTCCCTTCTAGAGTCACAACAGCGGAAGTTAAAAAGACTAAGGACTTACGAATCATACTGGCGGGGATTGGAAGAGGTTAATACAGCCATCACGGTGTTCACAATACATCATCCGCAACGGAAAAAGCTATAGAGACAAAGAGTTCTGATGGTATTCCAATAAGGCCGCCGATAATAGAAAAATAAAATAAAGTGCATCGGAGGCAATTACACCTTGGATCGGATCATCATTCAATTGCGTCTTCGCAATGCCAGGCGCGTAGTTAACTGCATTTCCGATTCATAGTCTTGACAACTTCCGACGGCGGGGCAAGAAATCAATGCAAGCCGTAAACAGCATTGGCATAAAAATATTCCTTGAACAAACATCAAGTAAACTCAAAAAGCTGAGCAAAACCGAATTAAAAGGAGGGTCCTGAAATTTTTAGAATTTTTGGGAAAATGTTGCAGCTGCAACAGGTCCATAACTTGTTCATTCAATTACTTCTGACGGTGCAGTTCAATTACAGCAAGTAGATGGTGTGATATTGTCCAAACTTGTGAATGGCAGCCGCTTGAAGCCCTATAGAACGGGGCCTGAGCCACGCAATGCTTGAGACACTGCGCAAGAAAAACAAATTGGTAGATTGCAGTGAGGCAAGCATAGAGGAAGAAGTTGCGCAAGGAATAGCACTCAGTAGTGTTAAGTGAGATACCATCGGCAATAGCCACAAGACTATGAGATGGTCAAATAAATAATAAATACAGATAGTTAATACAGTTAGCTAGAGGCGCTTGATGAAGCGTCACGCATTTATGATTGATCCAACCATTAGTAAGAAGGGATCATCGACGGCTTTGGGGTTATTAATGTCAGATTGGGTCATGATGGACACGGTATATTTGGCAATGATGAGTTGAATCGGGTAAGTGATCATAAGAACGCACAGGATCCAGGTGCTAGGTATTGTTCAATTGAGTTGAGTGAAGTGTTGATCTTACTGCAGGAGTAGAATTGTGTGTGATAGGAAAGGAGTGAAAGTTTGGTTGCATTTTTAGGACTGCAGAGTGCGGCATGTTGCGCACTCCTGATTTTGAGTGAGCAAGAATACCCCATCCGACCCACACCGGTTGAAGAGGAAGTCATGAGCATGCCAATGGGATCCTGTTTGATCCCTAGAGCGAACCAAAAGGCCCAGAAGTCTTACCAGACCTCTGCTACTGAAGGATGTATCGGAGGAGCCTTACCAGTCACTGCCTATGGTACTTGGTGCACCTATTCAATGGATTCCTCACCCATCGGTGCAGGGCTTGGACAGGTCTGGGTTGTTGGGCTCATTAACATGACTCATTTTGGGAGATATAACGAAGAAAATGCATGCATCAAACAACTATTGGCGTGTTTTCATGGTGGGACACTCTAGTTGGACAACCCGGTTCTGGTCACAGTTGACCTAATTGCCGACATTACAGGGTTACCAAAGGTCGGTGAAGATCCGATGCAGTATTTCAGAGGGCAGGATAATGACAAGAAGCTTTCCCAATGGTTGAAGGAGATATTTGGATTGCATCGCGATGGTCATGCGTATCGCATCGACAGTATTTCTAAGCGCTCAATGCATATTAGGGTGCACATTTTGGCCAACAAGATTGTCCAGAAGAATCGGCATGTCCAAAGCAATTCAAGTGTGGTTGTGTGTGCACAAAAATGTGCCGAAGGGGTGCAAATGAACTGGTCATTGTTTCTCTTAAACCAGTTGTTAGAAGATGTTGTTGCTGCTCAGGACAGGGAACACAGTTTTTCCTACATTTGGTTTTTAATTCTCATTGCCTTAGTAGTGTGGATGGTGCCGGAGGACTACAAACTGATTTCTATCGCTATGGAAAAGGTGTGCAAAGGTGCATGCTATCAGAACTTATGGTGGGTTGTGGAACCCAGTCGACAGTAGGACTGTGAGATCCTCTAGGGTACCCTTCAATGCTTCCTCCAGTGACAACAACCTCTACGATTCAAATAATTTCTCTTCAAATCCTTGGAGGAATTTAGACAACTATGGTAACCCCTCGTATATCAGGAGCTCAATGACCTCAGTCATAACATGGCGTAGAGATTGCGTGATCAGTCCACACTTTCTAAAAGACACCTCATGAAGTCGATTTTTTCCAATTTTCTAGAGCATCATCCGAATCAGAGGATGCAAAGCTAGCATTGCGCCATCTGATTTTGTCATCGATAGTATGGTATATGTAGTCCTTGGAGATATTGTAGGCATGATCCCATCCTCTCCCATCCTCATCCTTGATAGGTTCAATATATTGGCGTCCTTCCTAAGGGTCCATGGGAGCAATGACTCTGATATCTTGGTTTTCGAATGTCATAACCCACTTCTTGAATTTGATAAATTCCATGCTATAATTAGCCCATCCGATCCCTAGCAGCATAGGACAAGATCCTCCACCATCAACTACTTCAATGACGTCGAAATCAGCATATGTCTTCATACCTTTGATATCGACGACCAGGATCGAGAAACGACCAATAGGTTGAACCTTGCCCTGATTTGCTAGTCGCAGTTGCACAAGAGACCACCCCAATGTTGCCTTTCCCATCAACTACCAAGTCTCCTTGGTCAAAATATTCACATCTAACCCTAGATATAGAATAACAGAATCGACTTCATAGTCCCCTATCTGGATGTTCATTCTCATCTCTTTACGTGTCTCTCTTTGAGAGGGAATTTACTGTGGAATCATTTAGCGTCTGATTCCGTTGGCACAACAACTTCTCAATCTCTCCAAGGGCCTCAGGATCTCCATCTAACGATAGATATCTCTCAAATAACTATTGCAAGGTACCATGATGTCGCGATGGCCATGCCTCTACAGAAGGATCAAAAGCAGATGGCATTTCAACAACAGATAACTTACCCGAATTCCTCCCAACTACATGCTTGGCCTGAAATAACATCTTCTTTTTTTTCACAATATCAAATGCTTCCTTTTTCTTCCCTACAAACCGAACTTGTTGAGGGGGTCCATCTTCTCTGGTCGTTGCACCTGCATGAGTGACAATAGCAACGTTGACAGCATGGTTTCTGGGTTCTGGTAGAATTGTTGCAACCGTAGGTCCTTGATTGAGGTTCTGAGCTTGGTTCAGAGGTGGAATCTAAGTCAGCAGCGGGTTCATTGGCTAATTTTGACTTTGAAGTGGGATCTAAGGTTGATTCTGCAGCAACTGTTGGGTCTGCAGTTGGTTTTGGTTTTGGAACTGGTTCTACAATTGAGGGATGTTTTTGGCCTGCCACTTTGCAATCAACTAAGGGAAATTTTTCAACATTATGCTCACTTACTACACAATATGTACACTGCGCATGGGGATACTCCCTCTGATAGTGTCCAAATACCCCAAAATTGTAACACTGGATGGATTCTCGACCTCGTCCTCCTCCTCATCTGAAGCATCCTCCTCATCCCTTAAATCCTCCTCGAAATCCTCTGGTTTGCTGATATTGTAGTTGGGCTAGCTGCTGTAGGGGAGTCGGTTGCTGTTGAACGTAGAGCGCTGCTTGAACATACTACGGTTGAGTCTGAGCAGTCGACACTTGATTATACTGTGGTCACGGTGCAAATTGTGGTTTTGCTACGAACTCCGGCTGCGGCATGAACTGTGGTTGCGACTATGATGGAATAAACTTCATTTGTGGAGGTGGTGTATACTGTACTGTCGGCTATAACATATGCGGCTACGACTGCTAGATCGCATGGGGATCCTCACCCTTCACAAAATATGAATCATATGTTCTCTCTTGAAGCAGGTCGTAAGCTCGGCAGTCTTTATCCTCATGCCCTACTAAGAGAAAAAAGGAGCAATACAAACTTTCTGCCTTCGTAACCATATTTTGCATGTAGCTACATTTTTTCGTGTCCATGCCCATATACCTGACATTTGTGACACCATGGCACACCAACACAACTCAAAGGGTTCAGTGCCACTGAGAGAAAATAATTTTGGAAAGTGAGACAGGCGTGCTTGGTATGTCCATCTGTACAACACCGCGTGCACCAGATGTTATCATGCTCTTCTTTTTCCTTCTTAATATCTTGTAGCTGGAGTGTCAACTTTGCTAGCTGCGCCTAAATCTAGTTCACGCCAGCTGCAATCTCCCTAATAGGTGAAGCTTCTAACTTCATCGCCATCTCCAGAGCCTCATTTGGTGTTGTGATCTTTTGTTGCATTAGCGTTTGTTTGATGTGTGGAACCAGTGCAACAATGAAACACTCATTATGCTAAACATCACTCATTTTGAAGCAAACTCAAGCCATCAACGTCTTAAACCATTTATCAAAGTCCCAAATAGTTTCATTCGGAAACTGCTTGATCTCCTTGAGTTTTGTAATGTATTGGGCCTCGGATTTAGGTTTCTTAAATTCGTCGAATAGTCCTTCTTGGACTCATTCAATGTTTTCGCCGCTGTCCCCTGAGGAACCTACATGAATCTCATGTACCAGTCAAGCGCATGACCCCTAAGGGTGGTCTCCAATTAGCTCCTCTTAATATCCTCGTCTACATGTTGTTTGGTAGTCCAAGCTGCTTCACATAAGAACCAGTACTGTTCCAGGTCATCAGTCCCATTTCCATGGAATATTGGTAACTTCATCTTGTCACATGCCATTCTAGGCCTTCTTCCTACAAACGGTGTTCTACTGCTAGACTGTTGTTGGCACGTAAGATAGGGTGATGTAGAATGCACTTTTCTACCTATTGGTGTAGTGTGTGGAGGTTTGGACACGTTGTTGTTGGGGTTCGAGCTTCTCGCTATCCTGGGCATAGCCTGGGCCTAGTCGTCCTCGCCATCTCTGTAGGGTCGCTTTGTCCAGTGTGGTTGTTCTTTGTGGTCTTGCATCTCGACCACAGCAGGACCTTCCCCTATCCTCTGCCTCTTCTCTTGTCAAAACCTTGCTCCTCCCCTGGTACAACCACTTGTTTCCTCGTCGACCCTCACAAATTCCTTAGAACTCATACCCATCTACCCCTTATCTTGCCATTTTCCTTCCCCCTTTCGTCGCAGTGTCCATGACCTCCACACACCAGAGTTCCACTACTCAAGGTGAATTTTCAGAATACCCTTCTCACAGATAAGCATCTTAATAGATAAATGTACAGACAGCAAGATCCTACCTCGTGGCCCATTGAAGAACTCTCTTTTTGCTTCGTTGTATGCCTTATTGGTATCGACTACAAACTCAGTGATGTATCCTTCCAGAATACTATCCAGCCATACTTTGACAGCTCGTAATTCTTTGTTATTGGTTTCTTGTAGCTCCTAGATCGGTCCAGGGGTCCACAATGTCAGCTATCCTCCTTGATGGTTATTCTTCTTATAAGTGAACTGCGTTATCCATTCATAGAATATCACCGAGAATTCATAAAAGAACCATTCATATGGACCATCGTAGATATATATGTTCAGCCACCTGGTTGTCGACAACTTTGGATTATAATTCTCTGTTTCAATGAACTCTCACAGCTTTAGGTCAAACCAATCTTCAATCTTCGGTTTTGTTGGATTCCACAACATATCCTCCCTTCAGTTGCAACCAGGTCCCGGCAACAGAACCATTTATCGATAGGGGTTCCTACTCTGTCCAATATTTCCGCATCTAAATATCATAGGATCATTTTATTTTCTATCAAGCCTCATTCCATTTATATCCAAGCGCATAGGGATCCTGACAAACAATGGTTTCCTCTGGCCTACAAAATTGCAAATGTAGAAATGGAGGCCATTGTTCAAGATTGGCCAACCGATTGGCGTGAATCTATGAGCATAGAGGAGATATCTACAGGGCCACCAGTAGATTCCCTTGATGACCTAGTCCAAGCAAGGAAAGATCTCCATAACTCCGATGGAGACTCCTTGACGGAATCTGATCCAGAAGCCCAGCGCATGTTGGAGGAGTTACGCACTAAAATACACATGGATTTCGACGTCGGAAGCAGCTTCCACTCGATGATGAAGAACCAACTGCAATGGATCATCAAGGCTATCACTGAATCATTTGATGCTACGGTGCAAGCTATGCACATGTCCACTCAAGAAGGGTTCGTTGCAATAAGTGTTAAGCTAGATTCTATTTTTTCTACTATTTCAAAAGCGACACCAGAGAAGGCTACGATGCAGGATTTCCCGACGATTAGCACCGAGTCCCAGGCTAGGAACGTTCAAGCTCCCTCGAATACAATTGACGTGGGAAGTATAGAATTGAACTCACTACTGGAGCCATTGTCGAGCATTGCTGTCAATTTCAACAAGTTACCTGCCCAAGTTTTAGTACAGCTGCAACAGGGTGTTGTCTAGGAGTTGGCTAATAGACAGAAGGAGCTTAGTGATGGGTACGTGCAGTCATAGGATGCTTCTAAGAATCCGTAGGAGGAAGCTGAAAAGATGTGGAATATCAAAGAGCAGCTGGCAAAAGAATAGACACGAGAGATTGCCGCATTGAAGCACATGCAGGTAGAGCTGCAACGGAAAGCCGTCAATGAAATCATTGAGTTAAAGAAGGAGAAAGACCACCTCATTGTTGAGAAAGTGCAGCTCTGTGCTAGTTCTGGAGAGGTTGAGTAAGATGTTTATTAGGCCTGTCAACACACCTATTAAAGTAAGGCGAAACTCACTGCCATGGCCAAAGCCAAGTGACTTGGGGAGGTGATTTCCCAGCTCCAGTTAACTAACAATCTACTAAATTCTCTTGTTTACCCTGACATGCCACCTGAAAAAATTGTCGAACGAAAGAATATGATTGAGGATTTCATGGCCTAGTTTGAAGCCATGGAGCAGGAGGTGAAGACAATCATGGATGAAATGACACAATTCTAGAAAAGTGTCATTCAAGATGACCAACTGGAACAGTTGGCCAAGCAAGCGTGAGAAGCTGAAGCTCAGTTGACGACGCTGAAGATGTCACTGTGCACAATTCCTCTCATGGTTCATATTACACACTCTAAAGAGTTGAAGGACCTGCAGCAATGAGCCGCTCGATCCTAATAATATTAGCGTAAGCACACCACCTAGCTCGATGAATTCCAGGACATTGGTGGTCAGTTGGCTGTGAAAGCAGTCGCTGCGTTGCAGGAGGTACAAGAAGGTAGGAAGATGGTGGATGGAAAGGCTGAGAAGGAGCACCCACTGAAGTAGGACATGCTAAATTGTCAGGACACCGTTGAATGAGTTTAGCTCTAGGATTGAGAGATCTTGCAGCAGTCCGAGGACTTCAAGACCAAGATGACAGAGTACACCCTGTCTACCTGACGTGGCTTGACGGTGAGCCACAAGACTGTGTTGGGGGCCTGTTGGCAAGGGTATTGGGTAAGTGAGTTGCACAGCACTGTGGAGGCTGCGCAAGCTCAGATGCCATTGCGAAGGACCGGAACGACATGATAGGCATAAGAATAACCATTTTTGGAATTCTTTATGCAATTTTGTACTAATTGACCACATTTTGTGGATATAGGTCACTAGTTTGTTAGAATTTAGTTATACGTGGACCTTGGATGTAAAGGAGCAAGCCTATATATAGATCTAGAGTTGCAATAGTAAATAGATGTAATTTTGAGGATAACTTGTATTTTGGGTATTCAGAATCTTTAGCATCTACATCTATCGTAAGCACTTTTTGGATCTATTTGTGTCGATCGGTTTTCAGTCTCCTGCTGTGGAGAAGCACTACATGATGTGAATCTATTGCACAGAAGTAATCTGGCATGACAGATGTTGTCCTAAAGTGTTTGGTTTCCTATTTATTTCATGTCTTTATGCTCTGCAATGATAATGATGGGTGTTTACTTTATCTGTTATATGAATGAATGTTATTGCTGCGATGAATGAAGTAATGCAATCTATTAGCGATATATTGGTTATGCCAATAGATCTGTGATGAATGATGTGATTCTAATAAAATGGTCTATGAAGTATCCATTCATTATGAATTTAAATCATTGATTCCATGCCTTCCCTTCTTACTGTTGGAAACTTGGTTTCGACAGGTCTCCCTTGACATCTCGGGTGAGACTTTATCTACTCTGTGGATGTTGCTGGGCGGGGTCAAACTTGTCTGGGCCGGTGTTCATGGAGATCACGCTAGTTGGGCATCGACATAGTAGGAACCCCTGTTGATGAGGCTTTGTTGGTGGGTCACGGAAACAAATGGTTTCGTTGTCGGGACCTTGTTGCAACTGAAGGGAGGATATGTTGTGTCATCCAACAAAATCATAGATTGAATATTGGTTTGACCTAAAGCTTTGAGAGTTCGACGAAACAGAGAAATAGAATCTGAAGTTGTCGAAAACTAGGTGGATGAATAGATATATATATGATGGCCCATATGAATGGTTCTTTTGTGAATTCCTAGTCATATTGTATGAATGGCTAGTGCAGTTCACTTATAAGAAGAATAATCATCAAGGAGGAGAGTCGACATCCTGGACCCCTGGACTAATCCAGGAGCTACAAGAAACCAATAACAAATCATCTCGAGATGTCAAAGTATGGTTGGATAGTATTCTGGAAGGATACATCACTGAGTTTGCAGTCAATACCAATAAGGCATACAACGAAGCAAAAATAGAGTTCTTCAATTGGCCATGAGGTAGTTTCTTGATGTCTATACAGTTATATATTAAGATGCTTATCTATGAGAAGGGTATTCTGAAGATGCACCTTGAGTAGTGGAACTCTGGTGTGTGGAGGTCATGGACACTGTGACGAAAGGGGGAAGAAAAATGGCAAGATAAGGGGTAGATGGGTATGAGTTCTAAGGAATTTGTGAGGGTCGACGAGGAAACAAGTGGTTGTACGAGAGGAGGAGCAAGGTTTTGACAAGAGAAGAGGCAGAGGAGAGGGGAAGGTCCTACTGCGATCGAGACACAAGACTACGAAGAAAAACCACACGGGACGAAGCGACCCTATAGCAATGACGAGGACGACCAGGCCCAGGCTACGCCTAGGATAGAAATAATCTCTAACCCTAGCAGTAATGGGTCCACACCTCTATGCACTACTCCACCAATAGGTAGAAAAGTGCATTCTACGTCACCATGTCCTACGTGCCAGCAACAATCTAGCAATAGAACACCGTTTGTAGGAAGAAGGCCCAGAATGGCGGGCGACAAGATGAAGATACCAATATTCCATGGAAATGGGACTGATGACCCGAAACAATATTGGTTCTTATGTGAAGTAGTTTGGACTATCAGATAGAGTGTCAATGACGATATTAAGAGGAGCCAATTGGTGACAACCCTCAGGGGTCGTACACTTGACTGGTACATGAGATTCATGCAAGTTCCTCAGGGGACAACAGTGAAAACAATGAATGAGATCTGGGAAGGGCTATTCGAGGAATTTAAGAAACCTAAATCTGAGGCCCAATACATTATAAAACTCAAGGAGATCAAGCAGTTTCTGAATGAAACTATTTGGGACTTTGATCAACGGTTTAAGACGTTGATGGATTGATTCAGCTTCAAAATGAGTGATGTTCAGCATAAGGAGTGGTTCATTGTTTCACTAGTTCCACACATCATATAGTCGTTAATGCAGCAAAAGATCTTAACGCAGAATGATGCTCTGGAGATGGTGATGAAGTTAGAAGATTCACCTATTGGGGAGACTGGAGTTGGCATGAACCAGATTCAAGCGCATATAGAAAATTTGACACTCTAGCTACAGGATATTAAGAAGGCAAAAGAAGAGCATGATAACCTCTTGTGCACACAGTATCATACGGATGGACACACCAAGGACACCTATAGCTTAGGTCTGTCGACAACATATGCTCCATTTAGCTGCAATCAGGTCTCGGCAAGGGAATTATTTTTTAGCATGACCCACCAACAAAGCCTCGTCGACATAGGTTCCTACTCTATCAACGCCCAACCAGCGTGATCACCCTGAGCACCGGCCCAGACAAGTTTGACCCCACCCAGAAACATCCGCAGAGTGGATGAAGTCTCACCCGAGATGTCGAGGGAGAGATGTCAGAACCAAGTTTCCTTCAGTAAGAAGGGAGGGCATGGCATCAACGACTTAACTTCATAATCAACGGATACTTTATATACCATTTTATCAGAATCGCATCATTCATCACAGATCTATTGGCATAACCAGTAGATCACTAATAGATCGCATTACTTCATTCATTGCGGCAGTAACATTCATTCATATAATAGATACAGTAAACATCCATCATTATCATTGCAGAGCATAAAGAAAGGAAAGAAATAAGAAACCAAACACTTTAGGACAACATCCGTCATGTCATATTACTTATGTACAATAGATTCACATCATGCAGTACTTCTCCATAGCAGGAGACTAAAAACCAATCAACACAAATAGAGCCAAAAGACCGCTGACGATAGATGCAGATGCTAAAGAATCTCAATACCCAAAATACAAGTTATCCCCAAAATTATATCTATATTTTTACTATTGCAACTCTAGATCTATATATAGGCTTGTACCTTTACATCCAAGGTCCACTTCTAACTAACTTCTAACAAACTAGTGACCTATATCCACAAAATGTGTTCACTCAGTACAAAATTACATAAAGAATTCCAAAAACGGTTATTCTTCCACCTATCGCATTGGTGTGGTCCTTCGCGATGCCATGTGAGCTTGCATAGCCTCCGCGGTGTTGCGAAAATCACCTACCCAATACCCCTGCCAACAATTAGGATGATGTTGTCACTACATTAGTGCCATGGATAAGTTATCGTGGGTTCACTATCCACTTGGTGTCCCCTTGTGCATGAGTTTAGGAGCTCCAGAGACCAATCAATAGATTTTAGGAGCCTACTCTGAGTTATGGGAGTCCCACCTTTAGTTAACCCTCACCATAGTGGAGTCAAGCTTTGATGGCCACCTTCAGTTCACCTTAAGTTATTCAATGTGCCTCTTTTGCATGTTTTGAGGATAAAGGTGTCCATGCTTACCTACCTGGGTCAGTTAATTAGTTGTTGATTGTTTCAGTTGTTCAGAGTTGCACGAGTGTGTCTTTCAGTGGTGACTATTCCTATGCTATTCAAATCTTAATCAAGGATTTGAATCCTCCTTGGGTAATTAGAATTCCATAAATTGTATTATATTGTGTTATTACACAGAGTAATGATTGTTGTCATTAGTTTATGCTTATTGTCTTATTAATTTCACACTCCAATTTTATCACTTTTTACATTGCAATTCATCATCCTTTATAATTTTTTCACTGGAAGGTATTATTCATATCGATGATATCACGTTATTGATAATTTTACATGGTATTATAGATCTACAGAGCTGGTTTATATTCGATTTGATATTTTTATGCAGGTTTTGTGAAGAATTCATTAAAATTGTGTTGCAGCTACAACTACAAAATGGAGAATTCAACTACCTTAACACCAAGAATACTCACACCCTTCAATTATCTGGATTGGAGGGAAGATATTAAGATAATATTCCGTAACAAGAGTATGTATAGGGTCACAACAGGAAAGGATGTCGAACCCCAAGAAACTCTATAGAAATCAAAGTAACCAAACAAATAGGATGAAGATTTTGGTGTTATGTGTATTCATATCTTCAGGGAATTTATCTTCCATCTTGATGGCTTAAAATCCCCAAGCGAAGTCCAGATGAAGCTGGAGTCTCTATTTGGAAATCAATAGGAGCTGAGAGGCCACATTTTGGAGAATGAATTAATTTCTCTTCAACCCAGTAATTCCAAAACCATATAGTTGTTCTTCACTATATTCAAGTCTTTGGGCATGCAGTGCAAACAATGTGGAATTGACAAGAATGATGAGCAGCTGGAGCTATCTATTCTAAGTAATATTGGCCCTGAATTTTCACTGAATTTTCAGTATTTGTGTCCACCTTTCACTCTGGGAGACTGAGAACCGCAAACCGTAAAATTTATTCACTTGAAGCATTCACTGAATCCCTGATCCAAGAAGAAGACAAACTTATCCAAATGGGAGACCTGCAAGCCTCTAATAATTAGGATATTTTAGTTTGGGAGTCAAATAATGCGAATGCAAAAGTGAAGCAGAAAGGAAAGGACAAGAAAAATTATGAATTCGAACCAAAGGAGGAGCTTAATCCATCAGGTGGATCCTCAGTTCCCAGAAGGATAAGCATTAGAGGAATTTGGATAAAAAAATGGGCCTTTCAAACCTAATTCAAATTCCATGAAATCATGAATTGGCCAATGAAAATGCTTTAAAATTCAAAAGAGGTGCATGTATGGGGGATTTTTTATTATATATAATTTGGGGATAAGTGGAATTTTTTAATAATATTATTTTCTGTCCACTTCCCAAGTTGCCCAAAATTATATTGGATATTGATAATAAAAGTAATATACTAACTAGAGGCATGGCCCGCTGTGATAAGGCTCAAAGGGTAGACGACCCCTGGATAGGCTACCACCCCTTGTCGGGATTGGAGTCGAGACGTCTCGGCCCTTGCTGAGTCACAAGTTTCTGGTATATCCTGGCTTGCAGACTGTTGGTTTATACCACGAAGGTTATAGTGGCAGCCGAGGGATTTGATCCTGGGTCTGGCCCAAACAATTGCGACGAGTTACAGATTCCTCTATCAAAAAAAAAAAAAGTAATATACTAACTAATTTTAGTTAATACGTGACATGTGTATAATATATAATAGTAACTAATATACCCATCCATTTTTAAGTAATATGTGACCAATATAAAGCCTATAATAATAATATAGAGTATATAATAGTAATAATCATTAATATTACAACTAATACATAATAAGATTATATTATAATTAATATTTTATAATAACTTTGAAAAGTTGGGTCAATAACTTTTAACTAATATCATAACTAATATACCCATCCATCTTTTAGGTAATGGGTGGCCAATATATATAGTAATTTAATATAATATTTAATAATAATATTAATAGTAATTAATATTGCAACTAATATATTATAATAATATTTTAAAATAATTGTGGTTCCAATAACTTTTAATTAATTACGTCGATAGGCGTATGTATGTTATAATTTTGGGGTGGACTACCATCTATGCTTTTTCATCTACCGATGAGAATGAGACAAGTGTACTGTCCAGATTGATTATATGAGTGTCGTCCAAAAAAATAATTAATAATTTGAAAAAAATAAAAAATAATTTAATTAACATGTGATCAGTAGAGTTAGTGATAGTTGTAAAAATTAAAATTAATCTTCAACTATTCGATTTTTAGATACAACTACTAGCTTAACTCCATCTATTATTAGATACAACTATTAGCTTAACATAAATGTGTCTAGAACTATTACCTTAACTTCAACTCTAATCAAAGTTATATTGGATAATTATTAGCTTAACTATTATATGCAACTATTATGTTAACTCCATTGATTCTACAACTATTAGCTTAACTACAACTCTAATTACTTACGGCTTAGTCCAAGTGCATTTGGAATCTAGGAATCTAGCTGATGTGTAGTCATGTAAGAGTCAAACTCCAAATAAAATAGTTCAAACTCTTAACAAATTCCTCTGAACTCATGTGATAACTGCACTTAGTGGCATGGTATTGTGCAACTCATGTGACATTGGAACTCCTCCTACCAATTGGGACTCCACTTAATGTGCATAAGGCTTAGTAGAACTCCATTTGAAGCTAGAAGTCACAATAACTCATAGCTCTTTTATTAACTACAATAAATTTATATTAGCTTAACTATTAGATACAACTATTAGCTTAACTCCAATGATTCTACAACTATTAGGTTAACTTCAACTCTAATTACTTACGGCTTAGTCCAACTGCATTTGGCATCTAAGAGTCTAGCTAATGTGGAGTCATGTAAGAGTCGAAATCCTAATAAAATAGTTCGAACTCCTAATAAATTCCTCTGAACCCATGTGATAACTACACTTAGTAGCATGGTATTGTGCAACTCATGTGACACTCAAACTCCACCTACCAACTGAGAGTTTAGTTAATGTACACAAGGCTTAGTCACGACAACTCAGAGCTCTTTTATTAACCACAATAGATTTATATTAACTTTTAAATTAACTATTAATCGTTCGAGCTCCTTATAAACAATTATAAACTAGCACCTCAAAGTCGAGTTAATTAGTCAAACTGCATTTTACAGTTGCGAGTTGAATTAAAGTACAGTTCGTGTGATAGTATAATTCCTAGTAAAATCCTCTGAATTCCTAATAAATTCCTCTTAACTCATGTGATAAGTGCACTTAGTGGCATGGTAATGTGCAACTGATGTGACACTCGAACTCCACCTACCAATTGGGAGTCTAGTTAATGTGCATAAGGCTTAGTAGAACTCCATTTGAATCTAGAAGTCACGATAACTTTTACAACTTTAACTTAACTTCAACTCCAATCACAAATTTTAATTAAACTGTAATAGTTGATATATTAACTTTAAAATTAACTATTAGATACAATTATTAGTTTAAATCCAATGATTTTACAACTATTAGCTTAACTTTAACTCTATTCACAATTATATTGGATAACTATTAGGTTAACTCTAATCATGATACAACTATTAAATTAACTTCATTGGTGATATATTCCTATTGGCGTATTCCAAACATATTAATCTTATTAATATGGTTGTTGCTAGTGGATAACTTATAGCTTAACTATTATATGCAACTATTATGTTAACTCCATTGATTTTACAACTATTAGCTTAACTACAACTCTAATTACTTACGGCTTAGTCCAAGTGCATTTGGAATCTAGGAGTCTAGCTAATGTGCAGTCATGTAAGAGTCGAACTCCAAATAAAATAGTTCAAACTCTTAATAAATTCCTCTGAACTCGTGTGATAACTGCACTTAGTGGCATGGTATTGTGCAACTCATGTGACACTCAAACTCCTCCTACCAATTGGGACTCCACTTAATGTGCATAAGGCTTAGTAGAACTCCATTTGAAGCTAGAATTCACGATAACTCATAGCTCTTTTATTAACTATAATAGATTTATATTAGCTTAACTATTAGATACAACTATTAGCTTAACTCCAATGATTTTACAACTATTAGCTTAACTTCAACTCTAATTACTTGCGGCTTAGTCCAACTGCATTTGGCATCTAGGAGTCTAGCTAATGTGCAGTCATGTAAGAGTCGAACTCCTAATAAAATAGTTCAAACTCCTAATAAATTCCTTTGAACTCATGTGATAACTACACTTAGTAACATGGTATTGTGAAACTCATGTGACACTCGAACTCCACCTACCAACTGGGACTTTAGTTAATGTGCATAAGGCTTAGTCACGATAACTCAGAGCTCTTTTATTAACCACAATATATTTATATTAAATTTTAAGTTAACTATTAATCGTTTGAGCTCCTTATAAACCATTATAAACTAGCACCTCGAAGTCGAGTTAATTAGTCAAACTGCATTTTACAATTGGGAGTTGAAGTAAAGTGCAGTTCGTGTGATAGTATAATTCCTAATAAAATCCTCTGAACTCCTAATAAATTCGTCTTAACTCATGTGATAAGTGCACTTAGTGGCATGGTAATGTGCAACTAATGTGACACTTGAACTCCACCTACCAATTGGGAGTCCAGTTAATGTGCATAAGGCTTAGTCCAACTCCATTTGGAAGCTAGAAGTCAAGATAACTCGAAGCTCTTTTATTAACTACAATAGATTTATATTAACATTTAAATTAACTATTAAATACAACTATTAGCTTAACTCCAACATGATGATACAACTATGAGCTTAACTTCAACTATGAGATTAACAACCACAACTTAAGTGGTTTTTATGTTAGATTAACTATTAGATACAAGTAATTGACACATTCTTTAGGAAAAAAATGTATAACTATTAGGTTAAGTCCAATGATGATACAACTTTAACTTAACTTCAACTCCAATCACAAATTTTAATTGAACTGTAATAGTTGATATATTAACTTTAAAATTAACTATTAGATACAATTATTAGTTTAAATCCAATGATTTTACAACTATTAGCTTAACTTTAAATCTATCCACAATTATATTGGATAACTATTAGGTTAACTCTAATCATGATACAACTATTAAATTAACTTCACTGGTGATATATTCCTCTCGGTGTATTCCAAACATATTAATCTTATTAATTTGGTTGTTGCTAGTGGATAACTATTAGCTTAACTATTATATGCAACTATTATGTTAACTCCATTGATTTTACAACTATTAGCTTAACTACAACTCTAATTACTTATGGCATAGTCCAAGTGCATTTGGAATCTAGGAGTCTAGCTAATGTGCAGTCATGTAAGAGTCGAACTCCAAATAAAATAGTTTGAACTCTTAATAAATTCCTCTGAACTCATGTGATAACTGCACTTAGTGGCATGGTATTGTGCAACTCATGTGACACTCGAAATCCTCCTACCAATTGGGACTCCACTTAATGTGCATAAGGCTTAGTAGAACTCCATTTGAAGCTAGAAGTCACGATAGCTCATAGCTCTTTTATTAACTATAATAGATTTATATTAGCTTAACTCCAATGATTTTACAACTATTAGCTTAACTTCAACTCTAATTACTTACGGCTTAATCCAACTGCATTTGGCATCTAGGAGTCTAGCTAATGTGCAGTCATGTAAGAGTCGAAATCCTAATAAAATAGTTCAAACTCCAGTAAAAAATTCCTCTGAACTCATGTGATAACTACACTTAGTAGCATGGTATTGTGAAACTCATGTGACACTCGAACTCCACCTACCAACTGGGACTTTAGTTAATGTGCATAAGGCTTAGTCACGATAACTCAGAGCTTTTTTATTAACCACAATAGATTTATATTAACTTTTAAATTAACTATTAATCATTCAATATCCTTATAAACCATTATAACTAGCACCTCGAAGTCGAGTTAATTAGTCAAACTGCATTTTACAGTTGGGAGTTGAAGTAAAGTGCAGTTCGTGTGATAGTATAATTCCTAATAAAATCCTCTGAACTCCTAATAAAATCCTCTGAACTCATGTGATAAGTGCACTTAGTGGCATGGTAATGTGCAACTGATGTGACACTCAAACTCCACCTACCAATTGGGAGTCCAGTTAATGTGCATAAGGGTTAGCCCAACTCCATTTGGAAGCTAGAAGTCAAGATAACTCGAAGCTCTTTTATTAACTACAATAGATTTATATTAACTTTTAAATTAACTATTAAATACAACTATTAGCTTAACTCCAACATGATGATACAACTATGAGCTTAACAACCACAACTTAAGTGGTTTTTATGTTAGATTAACTATTAGATACAAGTAATTGACACATTCTTTAGGAAAAAAATTTATAACTGTTAGGTTAAGTCCAATGATGATGCAATCACAAATTTTAATTGAACTGTAATAGTTGATATATTAACTTTTAAATTAACTATTAGATACAATTATTAGTTTAAATCCAATGATTTTACAACTATTAGCTTAACTTTAACTCTATTCACAATTATATTGGATAACTATTAGATTAACTATTAGGTTAACTCCAATCATGATACAACTATTAAATTAACTTCAGTGGTGATATATTCCTCTCGGCGTATTCCAAACATATTAATCTTATTAATATGGTTGTTGCTAGTATCATAAATAATATACACATCCAACTTTTAGGTAATATGTGACCAATATATAATATATAATAATAGTAGTAACTAATATTATAGTTAATATATTATAATTAATATTTTTTTAGTAACGGTCAAAAGTTTAACCTTAATGTCATAACTAATAACTAATATATAATTAAATATAATAATAATAATCATATTATAACTAATATACCCATCCACAGTTTAGGTAATAAATGACCATATATATTATATAATAGTAAGTATTTATTATTGTAACTAATATATTATACTACAATTAATATATTATAATATTATTATATGGTCCAATAACTTTTAACTAATATTAATATATAATATGGCTAATATTATAATATATAATAGTAATTAATATTAAAACTAATAAATAATAATATTATGTTATAATTAATATATATTCATAATAATATTATATTACACCATGAAAGGTTAGGTCCAATAAATTTTAAGTTTGTATTGTGTATTTAATGTTTTTTCCTTTTGTTTTGGTGAAAATACTATATCGAACGTTGTCATCATATATTGATTTAAATATAAAGTATATATCTAAGATAGTTTGATAAAAGTGAAATAAATTACAGCACCTTCGATAAAAGTGAAATAGTATAAAAACAATTTCTACATGGCTTTTTTTATCATTTTTCTTAGGAGGTTCATTTTTCATCCAAATTTCATCTAATGCATAAGAGGCTTGAAAACACCTAGTGTACTTATTGCAAGAAAGAAAACCATCCAGAGATTTGTTGTTGAACAAAACTATAGATAAAATGGCCAGACTTCTTAAGCTAAACCACATTGCCCTCCCAAAAGGTGCAAGGAAGACTGATTGTGGAAGCAAGATAGATGATCATGAGAGATGACATATGTTGAAGATTGGATTTACAAAATCTCAAGCTTTTCTCATAGATTTTGGAGTCTCCAACCACATGGTTGCCTCCAAAGAGTCATCTTCTTCAATAAATCTCACTGATGGTCCAAGTATTCACATGGGAGATGATACTCAAATCCAAGTTGTAGGGAAGGGAACAATAGAACTAGAACATGGAGTGTTAAAAAAAGTTTTGTATGTACCTTATCTAGTAGCAAACTTTTTATATGTTTACCAGATGACACACACTGGTTCACAAAAGAGAGTTGTTTTTGGACTTGACACTGTTAAGATCTCAAATATCTCTACTAGGAAGATGACAGCTAAAGGTGCTACAAACCATGCCTCAAATGCATATGAGTTCTCGCACTTTTTTCCATGCTCAAATACATTGCAATATCTGCAGCGAGTTGAAGAGGAAGGTAAATCTACTCTACCTAACCATTTGCACATGATAATGCTTCGTGTGATGATTCGGATTCAAAATTCAAAGATGAGGACCAAGATAAATCAGATCTTGATATTGAGAATGAAATTCAATATGATCCAGATCCAGTCCCTGCTCCCAATCCTAGGCCTAAATGGCCTCAAAAAGTAATTGAAGTTGTTGGGAACATGGTTGGAGATCCATCTGACAGAAGGACAACCAAATCCTAGTTTCAATATGAGAACCTTACACTATCTCATACATATCCACTTGCCCCAGAGAGGTATTGTATTCTCTCAGAGAGGTGCTACATGATGGTCGGGTCTGATCCACAATCCTACAAAGAGGCTTTTCATTACCCACCATGGAATTTTTTCATGGATGAGGAATATGGGTCATTGCATAACAAAGAGACATTAGATGTTGTCTGTCTTCTAGAGAGAAGAGACAAAGGTTCCTTCCTACATGATGACTTGGAAGAAGAGATATACATGAGACACCCTAAGGGGTACACTGATTATTCTTCCTTGGTATACAGGATGAGGAAATCATGGTATGGGCTCAAGAAATCCCCCAGGGCATGGAATCCCAAGTTGAACTCTTTCTTACTGTCATAGAGGATTTAAGGTGCAAGTTTGATTACAAAGAAACAACATCTCCTTTCCTATTTGGCATCAAATTGGAATAAAGAGGTTCACATGGTCACATGCACTATATCAGGGAATAAGTGCACAACATGACCATCACACTACATTACTTCACTACAAATAAGTATATTGCATATAGTTTCAAAAATATTTTCAATTTGAAGAGATTTGTCTATCTCTTCCTGGTGTGAAGACTTGATTCAATACCCTACAATTCATTTTTTTAGGGGGTGGGGTTGGAGGGGTGGGGGGGTGTCCCATGTGGTTTTTGCCATTTTATTTGTTACATGAGAAATTGTTATTTTTTCATTATTTTTGTATGGCTGAACTTTCGTATCAGTTTCAAGGGCCCAGGTTGTCCAAGTTTGTATTAAGGGACTCAGGTGTTAGGATTATTGAATAATCCTCCCTTGTCCACCTTAGTCTTTTTGTTAATTTCCTAGTTTAGGATGATGTTGTCACTACATTAGTGCCATGGATAAGTTTTAGGGGTCCCACTATCCATTTGATGTACCCTCATGCATAAGTTTAGGAGCTCTAGAGACCAATCCCTAGATTTAAGGAGCCCACTCTGAGTTATGGGAGTCCCACCTTCAGTTCACCCTCACCAGAGTGGATTCGAACTTTTTTGGCCTCCTTTGGTTCACATTCAGTTATCCAATGCACATTTTTTGCATGATTTGAGGAAAAAGGAGCCCATTCTTACCTACCAAGGTCAATTTACTTAATGTTGATTGTTTCAGTTGTCCATAGTTTCACTAGTGTATCTTTTAGTGGTGATTTTTACTATCCTAGTCAAGTCTGAGTTAGGGACTTGAACTTGGGTAGCTTGAATTCCCTCGGTTGTATTATATTGTGTTATTACACAAATGAATGATTATTGTCATAATATTATGCTATCAAATTTGTGAATCTTATTTGATTAATTTCACACTGCAATTTTATCACTTTTTACACTGCAATTCATCATCCTTCATAATTTTTTCATTGTAAGGTATTATTCAACATGATGGTCTCTTGTAATTGATACTTTTACACAAACATGGATATTAGGAAAGAGGATACTTTTTCTTTCCAGGCTTAAACAAAACTATTACCGGCTGAAATGGTAGTCCAATCCACCGACAATCATGTGAGGAGGAAGTGACCACTATCACCTTAGTCAACTTCTCCCAACTACTTCAGAAGCCTTAGACTCCTAGGGAAGATCCATATTAGAACTTTGAGAAGACACTAAGACACAAAAACATATCTTCTTTTGAGGATGTTAGTGATCAGTGCATCATGGAGTCAAATATAAGAGTGAAAGGATGTACCACGTATGTTTGTGAAATAATATAACTATATTTGACAATACATTCATTCAGTAGCAAGTGTGGTGACCATCAAGTAATGCCATACAAAAGAGAAACACGAACAAACTAGCAGTCAACCACTTCTAATGTATAATCTCATAAAACATAATATCATCCACAAGTACAATATATCAGTCCTTTAGACCTATCATCATTACTCTAGTCCCCAACTATTATTATAAGCAACATTAACCATTTGGAACAAAGTATGAACATCAGTATACCCAAGGTATTAGTTATGTATGTGCATTTAATTGAAATAACTAATACAAGGTCTAAAAATAGATATGTATGTGTGGAATTGTGACAACCATGGTATTGTTTGTACCAGTAGTAAGTATCAATACAACATCATTAGCAATTAGGCATTCACTCTAGTACAAGGAGGAACCATATGCATGTAACCAAGCATTTAGCAAAAAAAGTGCATCAAATTTGAAAGTAAGTTGCATTAGTGACAATATCAACCAACAATTATAAATCAGTCATGGAATGAAACAAAGGCATGCAACAATGCAAGTGTTTGTCAATCAATGTAAACTTTCACACAACCACACTTCTGATATTTAGCTGGCAAAACTCTCAAAGTACAAGGAATTCAAATATATATTAATAATGAGGACAACATTGACCAATCAACAACATAAATAGAAACATTATATGTCATGTTAGTGATTATATTAGTGTAAATAGGATAGTAGGCATTCATATGTTCATGAATGTATGCAAACAATAGTATGTATGCTTTCAAATAAAGTCTGAGACAAAGTTTTATTTAAACATTTCATATTTTAAACAATGTCATCAACAAAGTGTGGATGTAGGACACAAGGTGAGGATATATAAATGACTAACAATGTCTAAATGAAAGTGCCAACAGTCCACTTTTTATAGCAATTTAAAACAACTACAACTAACCTTTTAACCAATCTGTATTAGAATGTGTGTAGGGTTATAGGAGGATTGTCAAGTTTTGACAGTCTGCATTATTTTGCAGACTTGGAGCAGCAATAGAGGGGATGCTAAAGGGTTGGTACAGCCTAGTTCTTGGAAGCCAAATGAGGGGTGAGGGTCTAGGGATAGAATTAGGGGTTTTAGGGTAGAATTGTGACAGGTTTACGGTCTTTTAGAGAAAATTTTGAGATTTTTGCAATTTTTGTATTTTTAGAGTTCCCCATAATTCTTTCTTAGCGTTTTTAGGGATTTAGAGTCTAGGGAGAATTTGTAGGGAAGGTGACCGAAATTGTAGGGAGGCCAAAAAATGAAAAAAAAGTTTTTTATTTTTACTTGTAGGGTTTTTAACATAAAATTGTAGACCTAAATTTAACCTAAAACTAATACTAAACTAACCCTAGAACTAGGTTTTTTTAGAAGAGAAAAGGTGTGTGAACCAAGGGAAACCCTATGCTAGGAAAATCCCTACCCAACCTAGGGATTCTAGGGAGGATGGCTAACCTAGTGAGGAAGGGTTCCTAGGTCAAGCAACTAGACTATAAAAACTAAGGAGAAAACCTAAGGCACCCTCACAAGGAGAAGTGCCCCAACTAGCTAAGGTGACAAGAAGGAAGGTAATGGCATATCCTAGGGAAAAGTGCAGCTCTAGGGCTACCACTAAGACTTGAACATGCACATCCACCAACATCCAAACAAAAAGGAAAGAAGCTTGACCTCTTCGTGCTCATGTTCATTCAACAAATCAAAATATCACCAAAAGTAGAGGTTCACAAAAGAATTACCAAAAAATAGCTTGCATTAATGAGAAAACTTCTTCAAGAGGAGCACATCCATTCAAAGAAACCCTAACAGGGTTAAAACAAGTGCATAATGTATTATCCCATAAGTTTTGTCTTTAAAATGAAAGTGAGGATATCTATTTATATGATCTCACACTCAATTTTTAAAATATATAGGCCCTACATGCCTTAAAATAAGTCAATTTGAAATTATAAAATGTCAATTGAAAAAATAAAAGAAATTAATAATAAAATATAGCCTAAGGTAGGCTTAAGGTAAGCTACATGGGGCATTTGTATCCCCACGTGCCAAAACACGCTCAAATAAGTGAATCAATCTAAACGAAAGGATGGGGTGAGCTAGAGGGAGGGCGTTATACCCTATCTAGCCCCTAGAATGTTGTAAAATCTCTCAACGCCCTCTTCAAAGAATTAAAATGCCTAGTACGAAGGATGAGTTCCTTTGAGGAGATAAGGCCAGGAAGAGAAAGGACCCACTGACTAAAGGGACACAAGGATGTCCAAAGTGGCTGTGAATGAAGATGTGTGTCTTGTAGCTGAAGCAAAGGCCACCAAAGCACGTAAACAGGATATGTAGCCATGTGACCCAGTGGTCAACCCTTAGGGTCTCCAAACACCAACCTTGAGGTTAAAAAAACCCTATAAAGGACAATCAATAGTTCCATTAAGCCATAGTACCCCTAAACACCCCTCGTGGTCAAAAAATTGGCCATCTCTCTCTGGGATACCCCTGAAGGTGCACTAGATACATGTGCAGCGTAACATAAACCATTACCCAACCTCATCATAAACAATGTATATAGCAATAAGGACAATATTCTATTGTAGCTCCTCAACAATTAATTTGGTTTAAGTAAGAAAATTAAGAACTCTTAGTATTTGATTTCCCATTCTCATCGTCATCTCAAACGTGATTTTTTTCCCAACCTTCGCCATCTCATATGAATTTGAAATCAACTTGGGTTGTTAATTGAACGACCCAATCAATGTTCAAGTCAAACTGAGCATTGGAGGCACAAGAAAACCTGGCTTGTAACTTGTATCAAATCTTTTTTAAAACACCGTCAGTTGGAGGTGCGTTAAGAAATTCGCCTTGTATATATTAGGTGACAAATGAAAGGCTAGAATGGGCGTCAAATTAATGGGTTGTATCGGCAAAATAAGAAAAGAACGAGTGTCGTAGGATTCCTAAAAGATGACCCGGGCATGTGTTCCGAACTATCTCCCCATGAGTCTCGGCGGCCAATGTCCTTGTTTACTAGCGATGTTCGTTTTTGTTATGGACTTTGGGAATGGAAATTGTAAAACACCTTTAAGAACGGAAAATATCCCACATTCGAAATTGTGTATCGGTAGTCTAGATATCCTTATTAGTCCCTGGCTTTCAGGCTGGCAGGGACTATATGATTAGTCCCTGCCTTTCAGGCTGGCAGGGACTATATGATTCGGCTTGCCGCCGTTTCAATTACTTCGGCACAAAAACCAAAACAACATACCCTAAGTTTTTTGATGGCATAATATGATATTCCGTTTAATCGAGGAATAAATGTACATAAAATATTTTCTAAACCAACCAGAGACTTTGTCTTCTTATTTGGCCTCATCTCAAGGCAAGGTATGGATTTTTTCTTAAAATCTTTGGTTAAAATGCATATGGTTGAATATTTTTCTATCATGCGATGTAATGCCATAAATCACTTAACATTACTTCTAGAATTAATTTTAACATTAAATGTAATGAGACCATCCCAATATATTTTGTTGGACTGCTTTTTAGTTGCGGCACATATCCTTGTTGCACCACCTTACATTGAAGTTGCAATGTGGCACTTGTCTGTCTTTGATGCACCGCCTTGCATTGCAGTTGCAATGTGGCACTTGTCTGTCTTTGATGCACCACCTTGCATTGCAGTTGCAATGTGGCACCTATTTTTGCAACATATAAGCTCTGTTGAGCGACACTTAGAAGTAAGATAGCTCCTAAACATAACATGTGTGTGTGCTGCCACACTAGGAAGGAAGCTAGCTGCTATATACATAAGCCATGCTCTTGACTAGGTAGTGGATCCTCCTCTTAGGGCGATCAAATGAGTGCCTAGATACTTAAAGATGTTGCTGGAGCTCCTAGCGAAAATGCTTCTTCGAATGAGGTCATGTCTTCTGATGCAGATGCAGCCGCTTAACGCTTCTAGCACTTTGGACGATGGTGCTACTAGAAGGCTTCCATCGTCGTTTCGGTTGTTCCAGCTCCATCAGGTTGTTCCAGCTCCATCAGGTCATTAGACATATATTTCAACTTTTGAAACTGACCTGACCCGGTCATTAGACATATATTTCAACTTTTGAAACTGACCTGACCTGGTAAAGTTGATGCTTGTAATCCATATTAATCCTTAATATGAATCATTTCATATTTTATTAGCATAGATATGTTCACCTGAAGATTAAACAATAGTTTCAAAGTCATATGGCCAATCAGAGTCATATAGCCAAGAACAAAATAGGAATCATGATTTAAGAGTGCTAAATACTAGCAGAGTGTTGAACAAACATCAAAAGGTCATTGAATTTAAATTACTTTTATTTTTAAGTATGTCCATTTTCACTTCATAATACTTCATAATAAAAAACAGTTTTTCAAAACTAAATTCAGCAATGACAGTATAAATTCCTTCTAAGTTCATCATCCTAATATTCTTGCACTCTGAAAGCAAAAAATTATGATATGCTAATGAGCAGTTTCATGAACTTCAAATTACAGAGGCATAAAGCAAGAAAGACGAATGGTGGAAAACAACTTTTTTAGCACAAAAATACCTGAAAAACACCTTGGTTGTAGATAAAAAACATTAAAGAGCTTACCAGGTAGATTTGGCTTTAAATCTACAGTCAACTGAACGGCCATCAGCCTGTTATCAGCAGACATTGTTCCCAAAATTGCCCGAGAATCTCCAACATTTGCAATTACAAGATCCTGGCCCTGATACACGATAACCAAAGGAATAAGATAATTGAGAAGCAAGGATGCTAATAAAGCTCCAGTAATATTGCAAAAAACAAATCGGGAAAACAAGTTTAGAAGTCGTTTTCTCATTTTTGCCATACATGTTAACAGTAGACCATATATAAATTCTTAAACCATCTACTTGGGACAAGTCCTAGAGATATTATGGAAGAAAAGGAAAATGAGTCTTCTATTGCTGCTGTTCACGAAATGAGTACAGGGTGTTCACAAAAATGGCCATTGACCATGGCAGTGGACAGAGAAATGATACAATGACTATAAGTTGGAAGATACATTCACCAAGGAGTGGACAGAGGGACGATGTACATGATATAAGTTTTAGCCATGGCCTATGAGGTATTACCGATGCATCTCTAATATCAACTCTCTATGATGAATCTCTAGGCCTGCCAATTACTTCTTTTGCCAAAAACTGATGCCAGAGTTAGGAATAAGTGTTAAGACAAAGTTGTCTAATTTCCTGAAATGTTCCAGAATCAGGTGCAGGTGCCTCATAGGTAACCTAGGGCTCTCTGATCAATGTAATGGGGGGGACTAGGCACACTGGGCCAGGCAACATGACGGTTAATTACGGGTTGCAAATAATTTAATGAACCAAGCATATATCAGCATCAATGTGGTCAGTGGAGGTGGCGTAAAGACTATAGAATATTTGGGCACGGTCCAACAGTGACCCATCCACAAATTACCGCATAAGAGTTCAGGAACAAATTACTGCATATGAGGCCACCCTTCAATCCGACATAACAAAAAAAATATCCGTCGGACACCCTTGAGGTAATGAGGGAACCTGGTTGTGCGCAGGATACCGGGTCTGCCAAAGAGCACCCGCAAATTGTCCCTATTCTGACTACCGAATAGATCTAAGAGTCTCCTCATGAGATTACAGGTCGGCTGAATACATTTCTGTTGATCCTATGGGATGAGCATACTGCAGCTAGTATTTGGCGCATTAATCCTGGGCAATTTCAAAAAATCTAACATGAACTTTGAAAGCAGAAGAGGAATGGGTAGACCTGAGCTTAGTAATTACAGTGCTCACGGTTAGCAAGCTGAGTTTAATATTACAACCTTCCTTCAAAATAACTCCTGCTGAAAGAGTTCTGTTAGCTTCATTTACTGAACTAGTACATATACAACAAAACTCTGATGAATGGAAGAATTGTTAGCATGCCAAACTCAGCTAGAGAGATCAAAGTTCTGTCTTTTAGTTGTGTTTATTAAGATGTGGCACCTCGTGGATCTTAGTGTTTGTCATGCTTATGCTACAAGCTTTTCATAATCTTGTCCACACTTGGCAAGTGCATGCATAGTATAAGGTGATACGTGTCATGGTAAATGCTTCTTCGTTAATTAGATATCAAATTTTATATTTGTGCATGGGAATCGGCACTCGGACATGTGTTTGAGTAAGAAAACTCCAGGGGAATACCGTCCAGCTGATGGGCTATTATTTCTTAGTTTTTCATTTTACAAGGATCAACATTTTAGTAAAGAAATATAGTTTCATTTTGGTGTCAAAATGACCAGCGATTTTGGTTTTAAAAAATCACATTTTTAAGGTGAAGAATCGTTGCAGTCATTTAGATTTTATGCTATCAGACTAGCTTTTACAACAGAAAGCGAACACCTAATCTAAAAAACATCATTCCGCTGGACCCACGAATCCATGGCCATAACACACATAAGCAACAAAAAGGGGAGCCACGGGGTTGACAAGTGTCACCAAGCTGGTCGCACATTAGAATCCCACCTGTGAAACATTTAAATAATCATACAAACAGTAGAGGCAAGCTTAGAGCATCGACAATGTCACACTCGCCCAAGATCAGACTGAACAAATAATAATTAAGTTGGCAAATGGCTATGGCTATGGATAAGAGTTTCAAAAACCCAACAAGGCTGGAATAAGACAAATGGACATGGCAGCAAACGGTCAAAACCCTAAGGGAAGGCCCTTATTGACAAAGATTCACGCCAGATAACTTTGTTTTCTGTCAATCTGGGGTAGGGAATAACTGGGGTAAGGGCCATTATACTCAAGGAGACGAGCTCATTGATTCGATGCTCGATGTTGTCAAGAAAGAAGTTGAGCACTGTGATTGCTTACAAGGTATGTAAATCAATATATGGGTATATTAGAGTGTAGAGTTACACGCATTGATTGATGTCTTTTTCCTTCACTTATTTTGCTTTGGAGCAGCCGAAATCCCATGATTGTTAGTAGTTTACTGTTTTCCTCCAATTTTAGGGCATGTAGTTTTCAATCAAATATACTGGGATGCAGAACCCTGAAATTGTATCATTGAAGGTTCTTGGCTTACCATATTTCTGTTTCTAACTATGGTTTGTTAGGTAGGAAACAAATATTTTTGGCACTTTAGGTGTAGAAACTCAGTGTGGCAAAGGGAGCTTGTATTATATTTTCGTTTTTCACTTACAGAAACTCCGCATATGTCACTTTTTTTGTTTCTTATTTGGAAGTGTCGAACCCTGTTGTGTTTCAGAACGTGGGTATTAGGGTTGATGTTTGAGAGTTTCTGTCATTTTCCAAGAGACGACTCCGACGATTTTCTCACCGAATTCTTTACAGGATTCCAAGTATGCCACTCGTTGAGAGGAGGCACAGGATCTGGCATGGGAACTCTTCTGATTTCTAAAATCAGAGAAGAATTTCTAGATAGGATGATGTTCACATTCTCGGTTTTTCCATCTCCCAAGGTATTTGATATAGTTGTTGAGCCTTACAATGCTACCTTGACGGTCCATCAGCTGGTAGAGAATACAGATGAATGTATGGTTTTGGATAATGAATCCCTTTATGACATCTGCTTTAGAACTTTGAAGTTGACTAGTCCAAGCTGTAAGTATTGTTACTATCTGGTCTTTTTACATCTCCACTTCATTTCATAAAATTATTCCCTTAATCAACTGCCTTACTATTTATAAGACCTGATTTGTCTCTTTTTTGTAGTTGGCGATTTAAATCACTTGATCTCTGAAACCATGGCAACAGACTGTCTTCTTTAGAAATAAAATGTCGGCCCAGGTCCTTTGGCAAAGAAACTTATTTGGCAAAGAAAACTTATTGACAATTTCTGAAAATTAGAATAAAAAACCATGTCTCTCCATATGCCACCTTTAAATAATAATCTACTACCTTATAAATGTAAATGTAACTTTTGTCGAAAGTGGATGAGGAATCAAACTCATGTTAGTGTTACGGCTAGTGCGAGTTGCTGGTAGGTGAGCGGTTCAATTTATACTTCAGTAAGAAAAGGAAAAAGAACTAGCCGCTATCTCAGCTTTCTCTCATACTATTGGTAAGGGTATTGTACTATTGCTTTCGACTTTTAACTTAGTCCAGCAAGGCAAGTGGTTAAACTCAGAGAGCCTATAATTTCTGTTGTAGCTTTAAATGGTTTCTTAAACATTATATTATTACATTTATTATGAATTAAATGTAACTTTTGTCGGTAACATTCTTCATTTGAACTGGCTCCTTTCTCGTTTCTTCATCACTTGATTTGATTTCGTGAATCGCTAAATTTTCCCTCAGCGAAGCTTTCATCACTGGTGCCAACACTAGTGGATACCAAAAGTCCCATACCAACGTTTCGGTCCACTCCAGTTGTCAAGCATTCGCCTATCTGGTAATCTCTCACCTCCAACGTGACTATTCAGTGAAATTTCGAAAGCTTTACCGGTGTGAGAGGGCTAAGGATTGCTTTCCATTTAATTTTGTCATCGACAATGTTCTCGTCTTTAAATTTTTGTTTAAAGGATATCTTGTTTTCATAGATTACGGTAATGGATGAACTTGCATCCACTCAAGTGCTCTTAGATTCAGCCTGTCAAATCGGTGGAAGAGATTATCTGAAATTTGAACTGTTATTTAAGACTTTGGCTGATCAGATTTAAGGGCTTGTCATGTCACTTTGGCTGACTAGATTTAAAGGCTTGTCATGTCCAGCCTCAAGGTTTATCGAGATGCTCTAGAGTATGACAAAAAGAGCTTCCAAAACAACTACCTGCCAAAATAATGGTGAAATCAAGCACTTCTTTCCAATGCATTGATTTACATTAGTAATTGATCCTAGGTTAACTCTTTTATTTTATTCAAGAAAAGAAAATGACGTTAGCTTGATTTGAAAGTATTTTAAAGAACACAAAATACCAAAAGCTTGTGATCATATTCCTGATTCTACCGTTGATTTACTTACTCTGGACATCTAATTCTTTGTGTTTTTTTATTTTTTATTTTTGTTATTCCTGATTTTACCGTTGATTTACTTACTTTGGACATCTAATTCTTTGTGTTTTTATTATTATTTTGTTCACCAGCAACGATAAAGGCAAGAATATATGCTCTATTGTTTCAATGCTATTATGCTAGTATTTGTACACTACATCTAAACATTGCTAGTATTTGTTGTACAATACATAGAAACACTGATAAATGCAGGTTTTCTAAATACTAGGAAAGCAAACTTTTGTTTTATGTTAATACTTATTTATATATAAACTATTTTAATGGCCAACCACCATTGACTCAATGAAACTAGAATATCATTCTTTTATGACAAAATTTGAAAGTAAACGAAACTAATGACTTAACAAATCGTGGTCATGTTATTCCTCGTGAGCCACATGCACTTGTTCTCATTGATGGGTGGTGTCTTCTTATTCTCTCAACGCCTAAGAAGTAAAGTCATCTGATGCACCGTGCTAAAATTCATAGATCAAAGCTCCTCCTCTTTTCAACAAAATATACATCATAGCGACAATGCTAATCTACTACTCCAGATTTTGTTTCTCTCCATCTCATTTGGGCCTTTGCCTTTTTGTTACATCATAGCGACAATGCTAATCTACTACTCCAGATTTTGTTTCTCTCCATCTCATTTGGGCCTTTGCCTTTTTGTTTTCTCCATGCGTTTACATTGGTGTATGCTTGGGATGCCTCTTATGCTTGCCAATTAAGTTCACTCCAGCAATTATATATTGAATTCTAATAACTTAATACATAAAACTATTTAAACATATCCATAGGCAGGGACTAGCTGCCTTTAGCAGCCTCCCTTGTTTATCTCTAGAGTGCATCCTTTTTTATGGACTTTGGAAATTGAAATATCTCACATGTGAAATGTTGTATCAGAGATTAGGTGTCCTATGTCCATGTGCATTATATGAATTTAACTCGCTCAAGTTTTCACATTGTTTTGACGGGAAAAAACTTATAAAGGTAGGTTGGCGCCATCTAAATGGGATATCAGTATTCAGCTTGATGCAGGCCATTTAATGCGGTTGCAGCAGGCTTAATGCTGGTTGCATCTCAAGTTGCTTGAAATCCAAAGGGCATCAATCCCGTTGCAATCACATTAAATGGCCTATAGCAAGATGAATATTGCTCGTCGTCTAAACGGGAGACAATTTTGAATTGAAGCGATCTAAATAAGGGATGATTTTTTTTTTTTTGTCCTTCGTTTAAATCTGGTGAATTTAACGTAAAAAAATATGTAATTGTGATTTAAAGTGCAGAAATAAAATCCTCTAACACAAAAACCCTTCAACACCCACACTCTGTAAGATCTAACTTGGTATTAAAATTAAGTAAAATATCATTTTCAAAGCACATTTTTTTACTACTTTGGATTAACACATTGTTGTATCATGTGACTCTGATAAATTGAAATATAAAATATTATAAACCCTTTTAACATATGATTTATGAGGTTAGAGATTACTCTACAAACATTTAATAGTGAATTTTCATAAAATATATGATTATAATAGTGAAGTCTAAAATATTATAAACTTTTTTATTTATAATATATAATTTCTAAAAGTTATACTCTAACTTTAAATATAATATTAGTGAAGCTTTTGTATGCATGAACATATGGCCAAGAAATAACTAGATTGACAAAGATTGGTAAATGTGATTTACGAGGTTGAGTTTTAAACAACAAATATTGATCCAAAAAACAAATGTAACACATATTTTGGAATTATGAGAGACAATGGTGTTTTGGTTCAACATCCATTTAAATGAAAACTATTCGCAATGTCATGAAACTTAGATTTTGTTAAAAACTTTAAATACATTTTTATTATTTAAGTATAATATTATTATGAATGAAATATTTCTTTGTTAATATGATGTACTATTTATAAAGAAGAATTCTATAAATTGGAAGCAAAATAAAATATGAAGTAGGTTTTTCTTCCCTTTGGAAGATAGGAACTTATATTATGGAGAAGGTCACCATTTTTACTGTTGTAAGATGATTTTATTTTGAAATAAGTCACTAGTGCTGAAGTTTTTTCTATTACATATTGCATTATTTATAGGCTATTTTGGTTGGTCCTTAGTATGCAAGAAATTACACAAGTAAATTTGAACCTGAAATCCAACAGTTTTGATGTCTGAAATTCAATAGACACGTGTCTGTTATTCGATGACAACATTTTATTTTGGCGTCAGTGGGAATTCGTTGGTTATTCGACACCATTTCAAACTCCGTCAATATTTTGACAACATATCATTGTAATTTGGGCAAATTTTTCCTGAATTAGCCGTTGAAATTCTGACGACGAGACATCGAATAATCGATGGATATCACTTCAATCCAGCACCTGGATCCGTTGTTTCTACTAACTCTTCATTGGATGTCATGACCTATGCGTCGAAATTCCGAAGGCTTATAGATGGCCTAGGCATTAGAAGTTTGACGCCCTGGGGATGTTTAAAAAAAAAGTGAAGCATGACTCGTAAGTATCCGATGCAACTCCAACGTTCTCTTCCTGATCTGTGATATGATATGATATGATATGATATGGAACAAATTTGTGAGAGCTGTAATTTGTTCAAGTACATCATCAGTGAATGAGGAAAGGAGCATGCCTGAAACAAATCCTAGATGGAAACCAAAATAATAACAAATAAGCATCTTAAAATTCAACTTCGATTCTGGCATGGTGAAACCCTCCAGAGATGAAATCAAAACAATCAGAGCTCAGCTAGAAGAGTTCATAGAAGTTGAAGACTCTAATGTCTAATTTTATTGGTTCAATAACAAAAAGTCCAGATCTAAGCAAAGGCATGAACACCATCTTCATCCTGTAGAGATATCTAAATCTAGAATAGAGAGGAATACGAGTGATCAGTCTAAAGAAATTGTAACCATTGTTAATGCAACAACATATTCGTTGCACAACACTGTCGATTATTACTCCTCAATGCAGTTACATGCCTCCAATGGCAGCTGCTACATTCTAGTTTAAACGGTTTCTAGGGAATTTTAAAATTTGTCCAAATCAAACACAACAATAACACTCTAATTTCCCTTCCCTAGGGAATTTCTATCATCTTGATACCACACTCAATTCAAATAATCGGTTCTTTGGTTTTCTTTACAGGATGTTCCCATGCTTTCCTCCATAGATGGCTATAAACATATTAATAAACATCATTTCTCTAACCCCGTCAACAAAGAAGGGAACAAAATATATCAAGAAAATGCAAGATTAACACGTAGACAGTTCCAGGTTATCCATCAATGCAGAAAAAAGATATTGCACGGTATCTCCATGTTTTCAATTGAATTTAGTTGCCAAAAATGAAGTAAACAGAACAAAATCGAAACCACTTACAAATTCCCAGATCTGTAGCAGTTTTCCCACCATAATTTTGCAGAGAACTTTCAGTTATATTAAATTCCAAAAATATCATTGATTCCAGAACATTTAAACAGCCTGCAGGTGTAATTTTTGTATATATTCAGTTTATATTTGCAGAGAGGGAATTTACACCTCATTTACGAGAAGATTTTATTTCAGCCCCTTTTGCCCCAAAAACTTCCCTAAAAAATGAAAATCCCCCCATTAAAACCAAGCCTCCCTTTTCAAAAACAAGGAAAACTACCCTAATTGTTTTATGTTTGTTTCAACAGTTTGGAAAACGTTCAAATGCATCAAAATAAAACAACCCAAGTGATGAAAATAGTGAACCAGTGTTATTCTAAATATCCCAAGGGGGTGAGGGGGGATAACAAGGATAACATATTTTTGACTCCCCCAACACTCTTGTTCTAATCTAGTCATGTATATTATCTTAATGAATAAAACATTGAGATGGATCACCTGCATAGAAGAACTAGCTCAGTGGCTCTTGAAAAAATTGCAGAAACAAGGATTTACTCTTTGAACTAAGGAAAAAAAAATTCACTCATATATCATGTGGGGAACGAGCATAAGGATACAAACAAATGAGGTAGCACAAACGACGAAGACAAAAGGTGGAGTGAAAATAGCTGCTGGTGGATATTGATAAACATAAGCCAATACTTGAGGGTTCCATAACTTTCCTGATGGCTCTAAATATTTTCTTAAAACAAGGGTTTACTACTAAGTAATGCAGAGCACTGCACTCCAATGTATAAAACAGATAACAATTGTAGAAGGATACCAACAAAAGAGAGTGCAATTGAATGCAAAATTCAGACTGTGAGTACCAACTAATGGAGCATAGGGTATGACTGCTACCTAGAGAATAGGATGGTTGACGGTTCTTATTCATATAAGTCCCTTTCTAGCTACAGGAGGGAGAGGCTATCAAAAATATGGATCCATCAATTTTTCCACGACGATTTGAATTAATATAGAAAATAGGGATTCTCAGAGGAATGCCACGGACCATGCTTTCCAAAGAAAGTAATGGACCATATCATCTAATTAGTAATCACCTTGGGCTTTTTGATATAGAAAACAGGAATAGCAAGAGGCCATCATCATATTGAACTTACAAATAACTTGGTGTGGGAGGTGGAAATTGTCTTCAAAAGGCAAAGGAAAAAAATTGTAAGCATCACACTTAATATCACACAGCTAATTAGACATAGTGATTTGACCAAAGGATTTTTCTCTTGGATCTATCTTTTCTTCTTTTGCTTCTGGCTCTTGCTCTCTAACTGAAAATGAAGCTAGGACTAGATATTGATATGAAACTCAGGGATGCTCAAATCACTAGCACATGTAAAACTATCTATGTATTGCCATATAATTGAATCCATATATTTGAATGCTTTAAATAACATTTACCTCATGTACAATCACCCCATGATAGTTATCTATGACAGACTTGTCTCTCCTCACGTATGGATACTCCAAGGGTTCATCAACTGGCAACGAACCCATATTAAATTCAACAACCTGGCATAACCTAACCAAATGGTTACTAAATATGGGAAAGTTGTTATGTGTAGATAGACTTCTTCCTTTTAAAATGAACCTACATTGTGTACACATATATGTAATTAGGAATAGGTTAACAAAACCCAAGAGTCATGTCCATGAACAATAAGAAAAAACTAAACTAAAGTGAGGCATCCAGAACTACTGGAAATGCTTAAACAACAAAGTACACTATTAATGGCTTTGATCCTTGCTTGGCAAGAAGTGAATCATAAAGAACCTTAGGGAATAAACCTTGTTGGGTAGTGAAAAATAAAATCCAAAAGGAAAAATGGAAATTAATCATATTCGCAGTCATCTCCAGAACCTTAGGGAAAAGCCTGAACAAATTTACATTATGTTATTCTACATAGAAAAAGAATGATACTATGGATACATATACATTTTTTGTGAGCATAATTTATCAACTAGCCAATCACCATGAACATGTATGTCACTTACCTCATTTCCTTTCTGGCCCGAACAGAGGGAAATTACTTCGTTCAACATAATTCACATCGAACAAGTGATGGAAAATATTATAGTGGCGCCAGCTTGCACGTAAAGGTTAGTCCAACTTGTCATTTCTAATCATCAGTCATCTTAGGATATTGTATGTTCTAGAAACCGGATAGTCTGCCTTGGGTTTAGCTACATCCATTTTGTGTACATCAATTTATTTAAGTAGCAACTTCTTTCTCTCAGTTGAATACACAACTTTGTAAAGTGCCAAAATTGATGGAAACACCCTCATTTTGGCCCATTTTTATTTGTTTACCTAAATATTTGTTTCTGCAAGTATGGTTTCCTTGTGAATAATACATTTTGGAAAAAACATATACATTATGGAAAGAGAAACATATGTGAAGAACAGAAAGAGAGACCCATATTTGATGGCCTTAGCTTTGACACAAATATAAGACAAACAAAAATACAACAAATAAAAGACTAAAACAAGGAAAGAACAAATGAAATTAAAATACCTGAAGCATTGAACAAATGAAAATAAAATACTATTTTCGTAGAATGAAAAACTAAATTTCACAACAAATGAGCTTCAAATGATTCTAACAATGATTTTTCACATGTTTAAATGTGTCAACACAAGTAGGGTAGATAATCATGAGCCCATTCTATAGTTAATCTTGGACACAAGGAAATATTGTAACCTTCAACTGTATTGATACAACCATTAAAGAGAGATCATGTACTGATAAAACATTAACTTTGATATTTACTATTTCCCCTATAAAAGAGAACTTGAAACCATCAATATGCCATTAACAAAAAATGTCCCAACAAATTATACTTTCCACCAGATCCATTCACCAATAATTGTGACAAAAATAGGATCTTTTGTCTAGCCCTTCATATAAAAAGAACTCCATCATGAAAAATGCATGAGATGCATATGATGACATGTGGCTTTCTATTGTTGCAGGAATATTCTATATTGCCACAATTACTAACCACCTTTAAAATCTATGTTACATTAGTTTCCAAAACAGGGGGATGGGCGTCCAGAACTGTTATATAAGATAAGATAATTTTATTAAAGTCCAACAAATTATCACAAAAGCAATCTAATGGGACTGCTAAGTACACATGTTGATACATATTGGGATCCTAGATGACAGCCCCTAAATAAAGCAAGATGCAGAAAATAAAATAAACCGAGGTACTAGTTTTCTTTATAAATATCAACTTATAATCATTCTTGAATTGTTTCGTTTTATCGCACCTTCCTTTATAGAATTCAATCTCCCAATCCCCCCTATCACATGCACCATGATGTTTTTCATTTTAGTACCATATAATTTATGTCAATTTCTTCCATATCCTCCCTTCTCTTCATTACTTGGTGATTCATTGGTTTCATTTTCAACATTTCCTCTCACTCATCAGTTGCTTCTTGGATTTTATCATTTTTTGTAAACTATACTTTCACTGCAGAATCCTTTAAGATTTCATCAATACATTATATGGATTTCCCATCATCAATATCTGGCATAAAGTTCTCTTTCTTTGTACCTTTATCATCATACTCCTCACATATCTCTTTCACTGCCCGAGTAAAGTCAGTTTCAGCCTTTCCTCGACATTTGGCTGACAACTTATTTTTCAACTCGAAGGTGAATTCCTGAACGTCAGCAGTAGCACAGAAACAACTGCAAAAGAAACAATAAAAAAATGAAATCAATAAACCAAAACATGCATCTACTTGTAAAAGCAAAAGCAAATCCTATATTTTGAAGACCAAGGTGTCCAACTTGACATGCCAGAGACCATAGATAAGCTTATCTGACCAGAGTAAAACCAAAGGCATTTATCCAACAAGTTTGGATCATTTTCTTCTAATGAATGTACTGCTATGTTCACATTCCCCTCTTATCGCACTGACTGTTTAAGTGGTCTGGAAGGGCTTCAGGATTCATGCAATTACTCTTAACTCTATGGATATATCTCTGATGTAGAGAACACCCTCTCTAGAAGTATGATTTCTTCCTTGTTCACTGTAGAGATCGAGTATATGTTTTTAAAAACACTTTGCATACAATGGGCTGTAATAGACCGTAAGTAATTTGATCTGTGACTTCGACAAACAGTTGTAGTGTATATTGTTGAATGTAACAGTAGTTGTTCAATTGTTATGATGATTGTCCTTAGATGGTTTAGAAGGAATTTCTTATAACATATGTAACCTTTACCATCCACAACATTTAAGCTTGCAAAATAAAATGCTACAGTAATAATATAAAGCATAAATCATACTTTTAATGCCAAATTTCCATATCTAGATTTCACTCAAAAATAAGGTGAATACATGCCTGGAAAATTCGATGCACTAACAACAATGGAAAAAGGTGTGAGTCTGTGACTTCAACTTTCTCCTTGGTATTGCACAAACTGGGCATACTTCAATGAACAAATATAAACTGCTGTAGATGCCTTTCAGTAGATAATATTGAGTGGATTTGGTAGATATAAGACCTCACACAAGCAAAAGTGACAGCAGAATGAAGATTTAATTCCAATAAAGATCTATAACACAAGAGATAACTCCATAACACGCCCAACAAAAATAGCTACTTCCCACATGCACTCTAACACAAGTTTCTCCTTTTGCAACTTCTACAACAAAAATATCATATTTTGCTTGGCCATGACCTTCAACAAATGCGTGAATCTCTGTTATTGAACACCATACTGTACTTTGGCAGCTAGTTCTAGGTTTCAAAAGATGGCTTGGGCTTCAACCCCAACAAGCAAGCTCTAATGCTTTTGGACTAGCAATTAATAAATATACTAGCTGTGTCGTGAGCTTGGGAACACCGTGCGCTGCAGATACCTGCATATTTAATCTATTATTATTTTACTAGCCCTATTTACTATACCAAGATGGTATCTATAGACGTTGGTTATATAGGCGATTACCGAAGGATGTAGGGTGAGCATGGGCATTCATTTCCTTCTCTTATACTGGTTGCGTCCTTCCTTAAACAGTGAATGCATCTTGTCCTCCCTTTCTCCTTGAATTTGATGGCACAATTTCACAAGAGGAACAATCTTCTCCTCTAGCAAAAGAGCCCTATATTGTGCACTATAGATTCAACTTACAAACCACGATCCAGTAGAGGGACATGGCTCCATCCAGAATAAGACCTTGCGATCCACTGGTTTTTGTACCCAGATTAAAGATACAAATCACCATTTCTGCAGGCACAAAAACTTACCTTGGAAGCGCCATTGTCGTTCATTTCCATATTCAAACAGGAATGCCCGCAGATAGAGATTGAGTTTACCGGGAGACACAGCATATTATATAATTCTAGGGACGTCAAAAATCTGACAACAAGCCTCGTCGAAAAACCGATGACCATGAAGGTTGAAAAACCGACGATGCTTCAAGATTTCAAAATCAAATCGAACAAAACAATACTTTTCATCATTGCAATCCGACAAAAAATTACTTTCCGTCGAATGTCGTGAGATTTTGGGCTCAAATCCTGTTGTGTTAGTAGAAATGATACACTTTTGCTTTAGACTATTCTCATAAATTTGGTATATAATTCATCTTTTTTTTTGGCAATTATATTGGTTGGCATGGATGTAGAATTGTTACTTATTGATATACATTTGTAGGCTACCCTTGCGGTGTGTTGTTAAGTAATTTGAGATTGATACAAAAGTAGTTTGGTGAACCTTTTTTTTTTAATTCAAGATAGATTAATTGTAGT
Source organism: Pseudotsuga menziesii (assembly GCA_001517045.1). Lineage (NCBI taxonomy): Eukaryota > Viridiplantae > Streptophyta > Pinopsida > Pinales > Pinaceae > Pseudotsuga > Pseudotsuga menziesii. The sequence goes on along the minus strand of LPNX010771721.1, from coordinate 7,644 downwards.
TGAGAGTTCCACTCAATGACCGTTAGTTGTTCTAAAATTCGTGTAATCTATAGAGCTATAAATTCTTTCCTTATTATTGATCACATGTATCTATACTAATTTTAAATTAGTATTTACATTTTTATGTTAGATTTCATTTATTACATTTAAAAAAACCTAAAAGATGACTTTAATGCAATCATGAGCTCAATAAAAACTAGTACTATCATTAACTTCATAAAAACTTTAATTAAACAACTATTTAAATCACTTAAAAAAAACACACAACAATTTTTTATATAATTTATTTTACTACTATCTTTTTACTTCACTACATCTACATCCATTTTATTTTCCTTTCAACATCCTATTACACCTTATACCTTCTCAAGAGTTACTCATTTTTAAATTAAATTATAAAACGTACCTTATATTTGGCATGAGAGACGTTCACGGCTAAGAGACAATTTATTATTTAACACTTTGTGTGAAAAATAATAATTTAGATTGTGTAATTGCGAATTTATGCTTTGACGTACAAAATAGAATAAGGATATCTTCTTTCCCAAGTAATTGAGCACATACTTTAACTTTCATATCATTCCAACCCTACAATTATTTTCTTTCAACTTTCATATCATTCCAATCCCGTATCAATTATTTTCTTTAAATATATAATATTTCGTGTCTTATATTGGTTGTAAGGCGTTCTTAATTGTGTGCACATACTTTATCTTCTTTCAAATCATTCCAACCCTAATAAATTATTTTCTTTGAATATTACATTTGGTGTCTTATATATGTCGTGAGAGGTGCTCGTAATTAGGGTCAGAGACAGAGACAGCATGATTTAAAGTATGTAATTGCGATTTTAAGGATTAATGTCGAAATTTGAACTAGTCTTTATCTTCTTCCCCAAGCAATTGTGCAGATTAATGTAATGTACTTGGCCTTTATTTCTGGTTGCACGTGAGTTTTGTGGGACCGAAACGCGTTGAAAGTGAATCCAATAGACCAAGGATCGACTCTCTCCACTGTCGTCTTTGAACATTTTTGAGCTAAGAAACAAAAAGTGACACGAAACCCAACCCATACCAACCCAGACCTGCTCAAGGCGCGTCCGAACGAAGAAGAATCAATTCCTCACAAGCCAACTATAAAGGCATAATTGCCTCCTCGGACCACGATCTGTAACGCTCTCTACTACCTTTTGAGAATTACGATCTGATTCTGTATCGTTTGCAAAACGCTCATGTTACCAATCTCAAAGCTATATTCTATCAACTGAGAGTAGATCATTCATATTGCAGTACAGAGAGTAGATCATTCATATTGCAGCGTAGCGATTGTTCATTGATAAGGTCTTTCACATGGGAAAAGGAAGTAGTTTTTTCCAAAATCAAAATGATGAAGACAATGGATCATCAAACAGAACGTCCAGTCCTCACCTCCTTTCGCCTCTTCAGATGGGTTCGCTATTCAATCTATGTCACAGGTAATTTCTGTGAATATTTACCAATTTCCTCATCGAAACTAATTTCTATAACTTTCTGGATCGCCCGTCGCCAGTAAGCGTTAGGTGTAATTAACTAACTCGTCTGCACCTCTCTGCAGAGTTGTGTTGGCTCCGATGACCCGCTGCCGTGCGCTGAAGAACATCCCGCAGCCCTCCCACGTGGAGTTCTATTCTCAGAGAACGACGAGAGGAGGCCTTCTCATCACCGAAGCAACCGCAGTCTCAGAGCAAGCCATTGGGTACGCTCTTTTCATCATCTGTACTTCCTGATCTCTCTGATTGAATAAACTAAGGGTGACTTGGTAATTGAAGGAAGAATATTGCTTATCAAATTGTATGTTAGTTACAGATCCTTTTATCTAATGGCTTGCAGCTTCCCACATTCTCCCGGCATTTACAACGATGAGCAAGTCAAGGCATGGAAAAAAGTTGTAGACGCCGCTCATGAGAAGGGCGGCATCATTTTCTGCCAGATATGGCATGTTGGCAGGGCATCTCACACAGGTCTCAAATCAATAAACACTTTCAATATTTCTTCAAGAACACATATTAGTGCATTGTTATGTGGGTCTAGATCAATATCAAATGTCATTGCTTTAGCACTCACGACCAACCATTTCAAGAAATGGGGATTACCAACTGGACCCGTAACAGAATTGGGCTTCGAGGGAATCTGTGATCCAGTATATATTAAAGTAATATTGGTTTATATTATCAACATGTTCATTGTTCTTTGTTTGTTTGTTTATTTGATAAAGCAGTTTACCTGCCCAACCGAGAAGCCCCGCTATCATCCACAAGCAAGCAGATCCCACAACCGTGGACCATCTTAATGCCGGACGGCTCCAGGGCCACTTGCTCCCAACCCCGTGCCCTCGCGACGGCGGAAATCTCTGAAATAGTCGATCAATTTCGCAGATCTGCGAGAAACGCAGTGTCGGCGGGGTTCGATGGCGTGGAAATACACGGAGCTCACGGTTATTTGATCGACCAATTTCTGAAGGACTGTGTTAACGACAGAGACGACGAATACGGCGGAAGTATCGAGAACCGCTGCCGTTTCGCCCGCGAAATTGTGGAGGCCGTGGCTCAGGAGATCGGGGCGGAGCGCACCGCCATACGGTTGTCTCCCATCATAGACCACAATGGGGCAACGGACTCCGATCCCCTTGCTCTCACACGCTACTTAATTCGTCTCTTGAATCGTTACCCTCCGGCTTATTTGCATGTCACCGAGCCACGCTTCACCAGCGAAGGCCTCAAACAAGTTGATGCAAAGGAGGCCGAAATCATGGGCGCCGAGATGTGGAGTATAGTGAGAGGGGAATACAGGGGAAGGCTGATGAAGAGCGGGGGATATGTTAGAGAGAGTGGCATAGAAGCCGTGTCGAAAGGTCATGCAGACATGATATCGTTCGGACGTCTATTCATTTCGAATCCAGATCTTCCTCTGAGATTCGCCATTAATGCCAAGCTCAACGAGTTGACAGATCCACTTTCTACACTCAACATCAGGTTGCTGGATATACCGATTATTCATTCTTCATCAATTCTCTGGTTGCCAATGCAATGCCTAAAGAAATATAGATTTCAAAATTAATACAAATCTACTCCTGTAATTTATTCATTCCATTGCGCGGATTCACTTACTACTCATGAAGTCAGTATCAAGGCATTCTCTGCAAATTCTTGAAAAATACTCTAGCGGTAACCGCTGGAAAAAAAAGTAGAGAACAGTTAATTTTAATTTGGTGATTGTGGAATATTCTATATCACACATTTTAACCAAGAAATTAGAGCAACCTAGATGTGCGACCTCTAAATAGTTGGAACTCAGTTACTCAAGACACCGCATTTCGAATGATAATGCGCTGAATGTGTCAATATAATCTTTATTATATAAAAGTTAGTTAATTTTTAGAATTATTATTTTAAATATTTTTTATATGAACTCATTTAGTTGACTTGCAGTAGACTAGCACCTTCATGTTTTATTTATATTTATATTTTTCTTATAAAAACTGAAGCACCTTCATGTTTTATTATGAAGTTGAAAATGACAGTGAGAAAATTGAAATAAAATATTTTTATTGGAGGTGAATATTTAATAGTAATGTATTGAATATCTATATAATATTATTTGTTTTCAGATCTTTTCTCATCAAAGAGAGCCATTTTCATAGTTTATTATAAACTTGAAAAGGAGATAAAATTAATTATAGCATTGGAAGTTTTGGTGAAAAACTTAAATTAAATTATTATTATTAAAAATTATATAAAATATGATTTAATTTTTTTTAATTTACATAATTATATTTTAAAAAGTGGTTAATATATGTTGTATTTATTAATTATAGTCATACATTTAAAAGTTGTTGATGGTTCTATATCAACTACTTTAAAACATATATATATGGTTATACTAATTGATAGGCGTGGGGAAGTAATTGTGAATTATTATTATTATAAAAAAGTTATTTATAAATAAAAATATTGAAAATTAATAATATAAATAACTAAATAATTTTAATAATAATTTAAGTTTAATTATTTATATTAAGTTTCAAGGTGGTTGACTTTAATCCATAGTAGAAGTTTTCTGGATGTAGGTGCCATGAGACATTGTAACGTTGAGGGAGGTGAGACTCGGTCTTAATGGCCACATGTTGTAGCTATCATCGTCTCCCTTATAACCATGCATACCTCGCCTTCGAAAAAGCATTCCAGCTTGCGTTCCAACCTGCACAACACCCGTCTGTGTACATCTACTCACCTCACGCAGACCTCGATTTAGATGGATTCTTCCACACAGCAAGGAAATTTAATGAATGTCGTCGTTAGCATTGGCCTCCTGGTCACCCTCCTCGATGGCTCCGTGTGGATTTTTTTCCAGCAGTACACTATTTCTTGTTGTCTTTCTGGTCGCAAGAGCGTTATTTGGAATTCCAGCCATGGAGAAATTCAAGGAAACAAGAACATCAACCAGAGAATCCACTCACTGTCTATGTCGATTAGACTCAAGGCCACTCCTCGTAGAGGTAGTAGCTCCAGGGGAGCAAGAAGCAAGGAGGCATTACGACGTTCCATCTTTGCGGGATATCTCACCCATATTCCCCTCAGCATGCACAGGGCGATGGATGACTGGGAAGCCGAAGTTGTGGCTCACGGCTGCTCCATGCAACCTCTACGATAATGACTCTCCCATGATTGGTGAATGAAGAATGTTTTAGCACAACTTCCCTAGAAACGTGATCGCACTTCCTCTCCATCGACCTCTAGTGATTCTGATAGCTCCACCGCTAAGGAAACTTCCTCAACCACACCAAGACTCAACCAACATGACCCTTCAAAGGACACGCATCAAAGCCAGTACATCAAGCACATTGGACGCGTGGATGAAGCTTCAACTGATGTGGCAGCAACGGGGCAGAAAGCTAAAGTGGGCATGCAGGATGGCAACCTGTAGCAAAAAATGTCAGCTCCTCCCATCGCGGAGTTGTACCAGGACCCTAAACCTACTCTATCAAGGGATGAAGATGACTACTTCAAGTCATGTCCTATTGTTGAGGAACCATGGATAAAGTCGTAAGGCCTAAGGTCTTTATTTTCTCTTATGTGTTTGTTTAATTCTTGGTTAGCTTGTTAGTTTATGAAACAACTCTGTTAATTTTTTATAGTAGAAACTTGGTTTCCCACGTTAAGGACATTTGCTAGACAAATGTAATAATTTCTAGTTTATGTCCTGATATTAAGAACACAACCACATTTTTAATAGTGGTTGATTGACTTTGAACCATTGTTCATGTCAATCCATAGTTGACTTTTAAGAAAGGTTGACTTCAATCCACAGTTAACTTATAAATAATGATGACTTTGAACCATGGTTGAATTCAAACCATAGTTGAATTTTGAGTAAGGTTGACCGTAAACCATAGTTGACCTCAATCCATAGATAATAATAGTTCATGGTCAACTTTGAACCATTGTTGAATTCAACCCATGGTGACTTCAATCCAAGGTTGAATTCAATTCATGGTTGACTTCAATACAAGGTTGACTTCAAGGGTGACTTCAACCCAAAATTGATTATAATCTAAGGTTGACTTTAATCTAAGATTGACTCAAGGTTGACTTCAATCCAAGGTTGAATTCAATCAATGGTTGAATTCAATTCACAGTTAATTTCAATCCAATGGTTGCCTTCAATCCATTAATAATATTAACATTAATGACTTCAATGCATGGTTGACTCCAATCCATAGTTTAGTTCAATTAATGGTTGTCTTCAATTCATAGTTCAGTTCAACAAATGATCGACTTCAATCCAATATTGACTTTGAACCATGAGTGACTTCAATCCAAAGGTCCCATTTTTAAAAGTGGTTGATTGACTTTGAACCATGGTTGACTTCAATTCATAGTTGACTTTTAAGTAAGGTTGACTTCAATCCATGGTTTACTTAAATCTTAAGTTGAACTCAATCCATAGTTGACTTTTAAGGAAGGTTGACTTAATTGTTTAGTTGACTTCAATTTATAGTTAAATTTTAAGCATGATTGATTTTAATCGAGGGTTAAATTTAATAATTGACTTGAATCCAAGATTGACATCAATCCATAATTGATTTTAAAGCAAAATTAACTTCAATTCAAAGTTAAAATCAATTCATAGTTAGCTTCAATCCATAATTAATGTTAAACCAAATATAATTTTAAATATATTTTCTATATAAAAAATAACAACTAAATTATGTATATAAATTTAAACACATAAACTCATCTCATTTATTTAATATAACACTTCAAAATCCAAAAAATACTTTTACAGCACTATTCGTTTCCTTGCCCTCTTTTCTACAATGTGCAAAGTGCACAATTAAAATAAAGTCATATATAGATTTATAAGAATTGGTTTAATTTATATGTATATTAATATATTATGCTACATGTTTTTAAAATACATTTGTTTGTATTTAATAGTTGTATTGACTCAAATACAAATAAAAAATAAAAGAAAATAATTTGAATATATCAAACAATTTGTAAGCTTCATAAAAACAAATAAATATCAAAACATAATAAAAAATAGAGCCAATTATAAATTCATATATGAAGCATATTCAGGTTCACATTTCCTTAACACCCTTAAGCTTTCATTTAAAACTAACTAAATCATATAAAAAAATTCTTTAAAAAAATGCATAAACTTTCTTTATGATAAAAAATCTCACCATATTAAACACAATTTCTATTATCTTTTTCTTAGTGATTAATGTGATAACTTCGGTTAACCTAGATTAAAATGAAATATTAAGCCATAGTAACTCCTTTCACATAGTTGTTTTGTCATTTTCATATTATAACCTTTTAAAAGCTAACCTCCCCTTAAAAATATGAATTTAAAGCTAAATTAAAAAAAAAATCAACTACTTTGGTTTAATTTTGATAACGAGATTCTATCTAAATCACATTAATCATTGTTTTGGATATTTTTCAAACTTTTATAAATATATTTAAGAGGTGGTAGTATTGTGGTTATCTTTCAAGCTTTTAAAAATATTTTTTTATTTTAAAATATTGATTTTATTGTAAATCATGCGCTTTTTCTTTTATTTTTTTCAGAGATAAAAGACAACTTTTTATTAAAGAAAGTTGTGTTAATTATTAAAAATCGATCGAAGAATCAGTAAAGCCCTGACAGAGTCCATATTGGCTAGCATTCAGAAGTGGGACTATGCTACCATATTCTCTAAACTACGTACATTCGTTTAACAAAGTCAGATTTTACAAGACAACATAACAACAGGTCTTTGTCTTTTAAACAATATATGTCACCACCACACTTCAAAATAAAAAAATTTAAATGACCAACTCTAGGAACAAATCCCTAAGAGTAAAGAACAAACTGTATTTTTCCATCCATTTCTCCTAAGTCACGCTTGGAGAGAACATCCACAACCTGGTTTAGTTCTGGGTGATTCCATGGACCTGGGTAACACTTTTTGGCAAGAGCATTTCGGCAAAAACAAAAAAATGCACCTCGACCAAGGTCTTAATATCTCGACCGAGGGCTTGTTAAGCCCTCGACCGAGGTATTTAAATACCTCGGTCGAGGTATTTAAATACCTCGACCGAGGTATTGCGGGCTT
>LPNX010771698.1:78210-96552 GCA_001517045.1 Pseudotsuga menziesii | reverse complement strand
TCATAAAGGAAAAGTACCGAATCAAGAACCTCTACGAGTTCTAATGATAAAGCAAATATCAGAGGCTACGAACACCTCATATTCGGTTATTGCAAGCAGCCAAAATTCATCAATGGTTTCTTCAGGTTCGCTCTAAAAAAAAATGCAGGCAGTGGGGAATACATCCCGCCTTTAACAAAGGTAATTGCAGACTTGGAGATTTGTTAATGCTAAGATTCAAAAAATAAACCGAGGAGCTTTATGGCAGTTCACATGAACTCCCACACTGCAATTTCAAATTAGAGAAAAAAAACGATAGAGTTCAGTGCTAAACGCTCCATAAAAGCCACTTGCATAACTGGAATGAGCTCAAGAGAGTTGGGTTCATAACAGGTAAGGAGAAAACCACAGCTCTACAAAAAAAAAACGATGGGGTCCAGACCCAACAGAAATAATAACAGAATAAAGCCAAATTGCAGGGTTTTAAGAAACGTAGGCACCCTATCCAAACTTAGATATGCAAAATATGCAGGAATACTTCGATCTGGAGAAAGCACAGTCTCGATTCTAGAGAAAGAGCAAGCATAATCTCATATGTGAGGGAACGCAGGTTGCCTACACACTTTGGATTTCTTCAGATCGGAATTGAACCAAAACATAATGGATTTATGTTGCAGTCGCATAATACATGTGTTTACCGATCTCACCCCTAAGCTTAGCATGTAACTAATTAAATTACAAAATTGCATAGTACGAATATTAATATCTGGATCTAGGTTCACATGCATAGGTCATAAAAATTGTATCATAGGTGTTCAGATCGGAATCAAAACGAGTCTAACTGCTACAATACACAACATTTAAGATCATAAACATATATCTTCTAAATCCATACAAAAACCTATCCATGGTTGAAACGCAGAAAAAGACATACCTCTTACTTCTCTCTAGAGCACCGTTTGCAAGAACGCATACCAGAAAATGGATCTCTGAGAAATATGTTGCCCTCCGAATGGAACTCTTAACCCAAATTCCTAACTCAATATTCCTCCAGGAAAACCAAGAGAGAGAGTGCTTCATCACGCGTCCTTTCCCCTTCTTAACCATCACAACAAAAGATCCTTTCAGGCTCCTTCCTAAATTGGTGCCGAAAGGTAGAGGACCTACCTCCCACGTGGCATCTGGGCCTGAGGAAACTCCCAGTGTTGGAAAGATTCCCCACGCGTTATGGGTTTTTTCCTCTTATTTTATATTTCTTTCCTCTTGGGAAATCCTAAAATTGAATTTTCACATTAAATTTCCACAAGTGCTGGTTGTTTCCTCGGATAAGATAACTTCAGCTTTTTGCTGAGTAATGTATAGCCCTCTTTAATTTCTTATCATTTTTTCTAATATTTCTACTAAGTGAGTTCGACATAAAACACTATACTTACTATTCCTACCAAGTAGGAAATCTCTTCATCGCCCTTTTTTGTAGATAGATACATATCTATAAATCTTTATAATAGATAGGTATAATATATCTCACCGATATATTCTTCTTCTTCTTTTTTTTTGGGTGTTTTTCCCTCGTGGGTTTAGTTTCCCGTTGTCAACTCTTAATTCTCCCGGGAAATTTAGATAGCATTAATTTCAAAGTCTTACTGGTAGGGCCTTGGCATTGAGCTCCTCACCAGAAGATAAGTACAATATACAATCAAAATTATATAATGCTTAGGGTGCGCAAGAGGGACATTACATCCTCTCCCCCTTAAAGTAACACCGTCCTCGGTGTTCATATTTTCAAAATTTCCTTCCTCCTTTCTATAATCTTTTCTTGCCTTCTTCTTTTTCATTCTGATCCCCTAAGATCTTCCCTCATTTTCTCGAGTCATTACCGTTCAATTCCTGTAGTTTTTCTGCCACAAGGTTCGGGTTTAGCCCAAATTTTATTTAGTAATTTTATGTCAAAAAAATGTAATTCAACTTAAACAAAAAGCCATAGATCCCTTTGTATTGAAACAATTTGCAATTTTCTAGTTTTCATTGGTATCCTAATACCCAATTTTATTCATAATGTAATTTATTCGTCAATAACACCTAATTACAACCCCTTTGGGTGTTGGTTGTTATCTCCAACCCCTGGATGGCTATGTCATCCTCGACCTGAGGAAATCATTTCTTCACACTAAGCATGTGACAGCCTATTTACTTAGAATTCGTTAACATGTTTTTCATTTGTTATTTTCTTTGAACTCCCTTGAGTTCATCTTTCCATTCTACTGTGGACTTACAACAATTTATGAGGTTACTCTCCCTTTTAACCACCAGTTAAAAGTTTTCTCCTAAGTGACATCAAATAACGTCCTGTCTTCCAGATGTCCAGTTTTGCCTAGGTCTTTTTGCCACACCATATGCCTAACACCAATGTGCTCACGCGGAAATTGCTTGCCTAACACCACTGTCCTCCTGCATCATCCGTACTTATTTGTCACACTAATTTGTTCACTTTCTGAATATTCTTGAAATCAAATCTCTAACGCATTCGAAGTGTTAAAAGTGTGTACACATCTTATTATATATTTGACACTACATATAAATTTTGTTCTTTATAACTTGTGATGTTGAAAGAATGTAACAGTTGAATAGTCGCATCAACTACAAAAATCTCGGATCAACTAAATACGATTCAATATGTTTAATCCAATATAACCTTAAGCATGGTTTAAAAATTCCAAAAACACTTTGATTGGGATGAGCTATTATAAGCTCCTTTTGTTTGCTTGAAAAAAATCATATCGTGTCTCTTTATCTCTCGCATGCAAATAAAACATAATGTTCCAATTATGATAGTGTATATTCCAAGTAGCCTGAATCATCCTATTTTGTCCATTGAGTGATTTGTGCATGCACTATTAAAAAAGATTGCTGACATATTTCAGAAAATCAACCAATAGTTTCTTTTAGAAATAGAAAAACATAATGGGTTTAAAGGATAAAGCAGATCACCTTATGTTGATAATATATAATACGTTACAAACTAAAGGAACTAGGTATAAACTATTAAAATATATCAAGATATAATCTTGAATATATATTAAAATTTATATCTAAAAACTATTTTGGCACAGTTTACATGATAATTTTTTGCACTTCTATGAATGGCATGGAAAGCATGATAATAGAAACGTTCATCGTAAGATGGGAGTAACTAGAATAGCTGTCCTCTCAAACTTTGATGATGGGTTAGTCCTTACTAACAATATCATTTTAAAGATTGATCTTTCCAAAAATCAAGTGATTTTTTTTCCAACTTGTTGGAGAGATATTGACTATTGTAGTGTGCATGTTTATGTATTTAGTGATTTTGAAAAAAAACTATTCACCTTCGTCATCCATGTGGCCAATCCTTTTTTTCCACACATGACTATCCTCTTTCCACTGGTTTTCAAGGTGTCCTTTTTGTTGTCCATTGGTTTTTCTATTGTAACATCATCGGATGTCGCTAGGTAATCGCTTGCTAGTGGAACTTTGAAATTGTTGATGAAATATTCTCTTCTTGTAGGAGGTGGATACCCATATAAGCCTTCAAAAGGTGACATATTTTTTGATGTATGATATGTACTATTGTACCACCATTTTGTAAGGTGTAGCCATTGTACCCATTTATTTTTTCGATAGTTCACAAAATTCCTGAGGTATCCTTCAAGGAATTTAATTTGTTTACTGCTTCTGTTTGTCCATCTGTATGGGGGTGGTATAAGGTACTCATAGTTAATGAATTTCTAACTTGGTGGAACAATTCTTTCTATAATTTTCTTGTAAATTTGGGGTCCCTCTCACCAACAATAACCTTGGGAAACCCATGGACCTTAAAAATATATTATTTACATAACTATCTGCGAATTTTCTTGCTTTTTCTTTGGATGGAATACTAATGAAGTGGGAATATTTTTTTAATATGTAAATGAATACAAATATACTATCATTTCCTTCTGATGTAGGAAGGTCGGTGATAAAATCCATGGATGCCTCAGACCATTTTTGGGATGGAATATGAAGGGGGGGTAGGAGATCGGGAGGAGCTACCATTTTGAACTTTTTTCTTTGAAAAGATCACATCCAACCACATATTTATGGATATCAGTCTTCATTCCCTTCCAAAATAAGGATTGGAGGGCATTGTGGTATGTTTTAAATAAACCAACATGGCCTATTGTTGGTGAGTCATGTTTATCTTTTAAGACTTTAGTTTTTAATTTTTATGAAATAGGTAAATATATTCTTCGTTTGTACCATAGTATGTTTTTTACCCATGAATATTTGGATCATGATTTTTGTTGAGAGAGGAGCTCTAGAGCACATGATTGATTGATGATTTGTGTTGAGTGAGAAGCTCTGGAACACATGAAAAGATAATTGGAAGTGTTGGACATAATCCCTGGAGCATTCGATCCTTGCCCATTGTATCCCTAGGTGTATCGTACAAGTACATCCTAGAATTAGTGTTGAGCTAAGAGCTATGGAATCGAACTAGGTTGTAACTCGATGATAAAGCATTAAGTATTGGCTCTGGTAAGCTCTAGGGGTTACTGAAAAGAATTTAATAACTTTTGAGTGAAAATGAATCCAGAAAAATATTGATCTCATCATACTTATTTATAAGTGATTAAATGAAGTTTTGAATTTCTGAATTCTCATCAAGTACTGAAGAACTACCACGTTATATGAGGAAAATCCAACATGCAATGATGTTTAGAGTTGCCTAGCCTAGTAGACCTAAACCATCTACCTACTTGTCCTTAATGAAGAAGTGTCATTAAGTCTAGGTATCATGGTATATGATGCCCAAAGACAAATGTTAATAAGTGTTATATTATTATGTAGTTTATACATGGTATGTATAAAGAGTTAAATATATTTATAATATTAATGATGAAAGAAAGAATGAAAAGCTCCATCCATTATTATATATTATGTAAAGATAATAAATAGTCCAAAACGTAAAAATTCTAATTAAGAACTAGTAGAAAGTTTCGAAGTTAAAATATTAATAATTACCCAAAGTAATTGAAAAGGGTTATATCAAGAAACCAATATTTCTTGATTTAATTGTCCCTTTGACTAAAAGTCTGCCTATAAAGGCTCAATCGAAGGAAAGTCTTGGGGTTCTGATCTATCATTAGAGGAGTCATTTTTTGCCTGTTTTCTCTCAAGTAATTCTTGGAGAACATTTTCCTCGAAGGAAAAAGGAGAATTGATCTAGATCTGATATACCAGATAGGAAACCCTACCATAAAATCTCTAAGCTACTTGCTTGTTGGAGTTAAGCTCGAGGGGATACGGATTAAAACCATGAACTATTCTGGGTCATGGTTGGGTAGAACGTGGTAGTTCCCAATTGATTTGGCCATAAAAATTGAAAGGCCAAATCTGTCTTGAATTGTTAATGCTGGTTATTTGAGTGTGCAGGTTCAGCCATTAGTAGAGCTTCAAGTTATAGGTATGAATCACTAGACTATCTATTCTACTTTCCTAGAGTAAATGCTAGCTATGTTAAGTAAATGATTACTTTGCATTTCATAACCCAATGTATATGTTTCTTTGCTTAAAATGGCTAGGTTTTGCATCTTAAAATATTAACCCTAGTCTGCAAGTGATTTCCTATAGTAGGTTTATCTAGGGTTTAACTATTCATTTATTTCAGTAAGTTCAATTTGTTTACCAATTTTCATCAAGGGTTCGATACCCTAGTTTAATTCCTATATTAGTTTTATTGATAAAAATCGGTTAAGTACAAACTAGGTTTTAATCCACATTTATTACTTATCTTCATCTTTGGTCTTTATGCTATGCTAACATATTCCATTTTTTAGCAGAGGCATGTTTAAATTTACATAATCTAGCTCATAGGTAAGTTATATATATTCCTATAAGTATAAGTTTATAATCTAGATAACCTAAGGTATTATCTACAAACTGAACTACGATGTTTATATATATATATATATATATATAAACATGTATAGAAATAAAACATAAACAAATTAGAATACTATCTATAAATATACATTATAAGTTATAGAATAGATTTATGAAGCTAATCAATCAAATACAAACTATAGTTAATTCAATATAGATACACAAGTAAATACATTCAAAGGTCTACATATTTAATATAAGATAATTGCATAAGCATTTCATTAAAAATTAACATTATCATAAATAAATGAACAAAAGTATTGTGACCATTCTTTTGGTCCAAGATTCACTAAATACATAGTCCTAAAATTTGTTCCTACACTAAATACATAGTCCTAAAATCTAAAATAAACAACATCATAATCATATGCGCAAATCGTTTAAAGGTCCCATCTAATATCGCTCATAAAATATCACATATAATTTAACCAAGTAAACATTTAAACCAAATTAAAGAACTTTGTAATGTATAACAAAGGTCGTCGTATTGACCCCTATGGGTTTACAACCCAAGTCGCAGGCCTCAATAAAATAAGCTTAACATATATACATAAATAGTAACCAAATTACATAACTCAATGGTTATCCCATATAATGAATTAAACACCATATAAATGCATACACAGGAATCGTTCTCAATTATAAACCATATCGAAATCTCGTGACATCAGCCATGAATAGGATTGAATATTGTGGGTATTTGTTTACCAAGGCCACACTATACTAACATATGTGGGATTCATTATAATAACCACAATAATATTTATAAACAAACAAATATGCTACAATGAAGTTTTGAGGCTTAGGCTTCTATTCCTATGTTGTAAGCACGACCTAGGCCAAAATAATTATTACACGGCCCCTTTTTGAAGTCAACATACAAGCGACAAAGCCATTCGGGGTTATACCTAGGTTCTTCCAAAGTCCACATTACACCATAAAAAAATGATAATAGTAAATTAAACAACCCCTTAAGCTATGTGCAACATTCACCCAAGCCACAACTTATAAAATAAAATACATAGTATTTACATAAACAAACAAACTAGCATTGTCAACAATTTCGAAGCAACCCTAGGAAGAGACAATGCCATACATGGCATGGCCTCACCCTTTTGTTGTCAAAATATTACAGTCAAGATCTAAATAAAATCATTATACAAAGTCCATTAATGAAGGCATTTTACTCTTTTAACCCACAAAGCAAACAAATAGCCATCATAAATCAACACATACCTAGTAAGCATAATAATCATTTCCATTTCGTAAACACAGTATATATATTTACAAAGTAATGCCAATATCATAATTCAATTTTTACACAGCCGCGCCATGGGATTTGGCACCATTCCAAGCAATGGTGCTTCCCAGGCATAAAATCCCCAATCCAAAATACAATTTACAATAACATATTTCATACACAGAGCTTGTAAGGGAACCATGATTTGCATCCATGGCCAAAAAGGCCTCACACCATATAAAAACCCAAGTCTATCTACACAGGCCCGAAGGCTCATTAAAACCCCACAGAGAAGCCCCAAACCTAACGACAAAAACAAAACGCATACAATCCTAGAGACAAAAAGCGTAGGATTATTTGGAAGGCTTACATTACACCTTGGCACCACCTTAAAACTAAACGACAGAGCTTGAGCCATGCTTCTCTTCGCCAACCCTTGGCACCGGCAAAACCAGGATGAGAAGTATGGACTATTTACAAGAAAAAAGATAAACATCAACTGCTGTCATGAGATCATGGACACTTCCATTCGATTCCCTGCAGGTTTCCTCCATTTCCCCTATCCAGAGCCAATACCAAACTGTTACGGAGAGAAATTCCTATGGCTTGGGGTACCACAACAGACAGCTTTGACTCCAGAAATCAATTTTTCCCAATATGGAATAGAAATGAAATGTCTAGCACTAAAGGATCAGACCTCGTACCTTATTCCAGACGGTTGAAGTAGATCCCTGTTGAGCTTTCCAACCTTCAGCTTGAATTGATATAATACTTCCTCAACAACAAGTAAACAATACAAGCATACTATATATCATGGTGTTAGATCTATTCTAGCATATATAATCAATAATGTAAAAGCATTTGACATATTCCAATGGATACAATATTCAATCAAATACACATCATTGGACAAGGAGAGATAGTTCTTATTAATATAAATCAGAGATTACAAGATAGATACAACCTCTGACGGCACATCTGCGAATCAAAGAAACTGAATCCCCCACTTGGGCCTCCACCACCTCAATCCTCCATCTTTCGATAGGAAGCTCACTAGCAAAAGGCAAGCTTGGGAAGAACATAAAAGTGCTCCAAAGAAACAAAGGGATGCAGACTCAAGTATAGTTCTGGCAACAATGGACTATAGTTTCATTGCTTTCAATCTCTCTATATGCCTTCAATGTACCAAGGGGTTCCTTATATAGCTTCACAAGGGATAATGAAGGGTTGAATCCGAGCGATCTCAAGGAATATGGAAGGCCAGGAGTCAAATGAGTCAGATCCATGTCAAGGAAAACTCCAAAAGGATTTGGACTATGCACACATCCCAATGTACGCGGTTATATGGGTCAAACCCACGTATGTACACGGTTATCGGGGAAAAATCCACGTATATCATCTTTTATATAGTTTTTAGGGATGGTCAAGGAAACATCAAAGGATAAAATATGTTCCATGGGGTCTAAAGAGTCTGCAGCGGGACAGGGGAAGGCCATATAAAGTGTGATTCACCTAGAGTGGTGAAATCTGCTATAACAGATGCCCCCTAATGTGCGAGGTCAGAGGGGTCATACAATGGCCGAAATACATTATAAGTCCATCCTAGAAGTGGAGTGATGAAAAATACCAAATGGAATACCAGCCACCCATTCAGCATAGCACAATGATACAACTATGCATATAACTACAAATACATATAGCAGTCCCGGATACATAAGAGTACAATGGCCATGAATAGGCATAATACATGATATCACATATGTGGTCATCGCCACATACAATATACATAGATCAGAATCTCCATGATGAACATATACAAAGGACCATGATCTCCAAAATGGCTGGAGATATACAATAGATCAAGATCTCCATAGTGGCAGGAAATGTTTGACATACACTGGAATCAAATCACGAGAGCTGAAATCTCATGAATACTGGCACGATCAAGGAGGTAGCATATAAGAGATGCCACCAGTCTGGAAGGTCTTCTACACAAACCGCTACAAGTACATGTCCTACTATGTGAATAGAGGTGTCGAGCTCGAACATAGTAGTCCATCGTCTGATTATCGGTCATTGATGCATACCATTAATAGACGCGAGATTACCCACCGATAATGAAAATGGGAATCAAGTTACTAGAGTGAAAACTAACAAGTGTGAATAGATGTGTTGAGGTCGAACACTTGAGAGAATCCATCGATCAGGGGACATTGATGTATTCCCAAGAAACTGTCGATGGCGAGAGAACCTGCAACTGATGACTACAAGTATCAAGGCACTCAGAAGGACTCTAGACTCCAATCCTGGAATAAATGATTTGAAGTCGATGGGATGAAATCCACTAGAAGGAGGGCATTAAGGCATCCCCCATCATCCAACATGAGGTACTCAGCAAAGCTGTCTAATGTGGAAGGACTCGATCATAAGTTTCACGAACCAGTAACTGTATTGGGAATGGCCGACATGCAAATTCAAGATAACTGAGGAATGGCTGACATAGGTTTCAACTTCCTTCGAACAAAAGCATAATGGCTTATGGTGACTTAATCAAGGTAGCATAGACTCGATATACAAACTGGGACATCTCTATGACATAGGAGGCATCAACAAAGGATCCATAGGGACTGGAAGCTTAACCAGTCGGTGGAGATAAACTCAGATAAACGAGTACAGCTCCTAAGTCAAACTATAACGCAACCAATGGATGTGATATACAATGCTCTGTTCGAAGGTGACACGAACTGACAGCTACCAAAGATAACATCTTTCCTTATCTGGCTTTTTCGTTTTTTTATTTTTTTTGGACTTTTTCAGTTATTTGAAATGGTTGAAAAAAGAATAAACTAGCTTTATAGTTACAAACTAGGAGGAGACGAGTGTCATAAGGGCAAACAAAATAGTTCCAAGCAGTGGAACATACCTATGCTCAATGCAAGGATACATGTGTAGTATATCGACACTCGGGGGAAAACCCCCTCCTGGTAAAAAGGGAATCAAGCTGCGAAGGATATAAAAATGGCTCTGCATGGCTAGACATGAGACAAGATTGGGCTATATGGATGAAATGCAAAGTCAGGGGAGCGAGAATAAAGCTCAATAAGGAAGGTAAAGCTCATGATAATGCATCCACAACTTGACATAAGGGGAGTCCGGAGGGAAACAAGCCAGCATAAGATCAAGAGGAGTATGAGGCTCTTGCTAAATGTCATGGCAGTACTATACAACGGACTCCCGGACCTAAGAGAGGACTCACAACATGGGTACCAAATGCAGAGGGCAATTAACTAGGACACCCATGTATAGGAAAGCTCTACCATTCACATAGTATCACTTCTAATAGAAGCATGAAGGTTCTGTGATACCATGGAATGGGTTCGTACCTAAGGTTAAGATGGAACGGTCATAAGGCAATGCATAAGTGCAAGCGGATGCGAAATCCTAACCTATATGCCAGTTCAGACATAATACCTGTAACAGGCACGAATGGGTCGAAACCTCGGAGAGAGTGTAGAAAACTGGATCCTACATGACAACCATATTAGTCCAAAACAACCCGAAATAGTCAATAAAGAATCCAAATTATAGGATATAGGGAGGAATGATAATGACAATAGCACCCAAAGGAAACAATGTTGTGAACAATGGGACATAAAAAGGAAAGTGAGTTATAGAGCCAACGTTCACACAGCCACTACCACCCCCATGAGGGTGACCACTGGTGTAAAGACCGAGAAAAGGGAATAAAAATACTCCACAAATGGAGTAGAGGATGGAATATGACCATTCCCAAATCTATGAGCACAGTAAGGGGTTGTGATGCCCCCAAGTTTGAAACCAGGGTCCGTACTAGGACCAATTATGGGTGATAAGATACAAGGCATGCCGAAAATAAAAGGACCCAAACTTAAGAGAGCATAAATATACTCAAGTAACCACGATCCCAAAGGCCAACTAGCGCACAAAGAGCACACTCCCAAGAAAATATACAGCCAAAATACAAGCAAACCAAGGGGAGGATATGTGACCTCCTGAATGCAGCAGGTATGTCTCGCCTAGGAGAGGCTTGAAACTCCCATACACTACAAGCGGAGGTACGTAACCAATTATAGTGGCCCTCAGCTTCAACGCATATAGCGACTGTGCTGTCCGACCTCTACCTGGCCAGGACACCTGTAGAATAACCTCTACAAGTACCCCCTCGATATCCTAGGTAAGGTCAGGAATGTCACCTCAATACAATCAATGCTCAGACGGACAGTCATAGGCGGGATTGACCATATGGGTAGGGTAGCAAAGCTCGAAACTCCCGAAAGAGCCCGTAGATACGAATACAATCCTAGAAATATATCCAGTGCTACTCAGTTATGACTGGGGGTCATCCCAATCAATAATCGCTCACACTGCCTCGTGCTTAACTCCCGTTTGAGGGGAGGATCCTGAGAACGATGGTTATACCAAGGATTTCACACACTCCCTGGACATACACCTAGATGTTGTTGTTTAGTGATCTTGGAGAATTGACTTACAATGAACTATTCAAAGATCCTAAAACCTAAGCTTGTTGGTGCACCCTAGAAAAGAAAAGAGTGTAATTCATTTTAATAATCATTGATTTTAATTGGCTGTAATTACTCAAAGGGAAATGGTCGTGCAACTAATGACATTATGACTCAGCAGTGAAATAAATATGCACACCATAACAAACAATGCTAAGTGCAATCTTTGTCAAATGAAAAATAGGGTATGCCACTACATGAGATGCATAAATATATATTCATTTCTGAATGCCAATGCAATCCTTCCTATATGAAAGCCTAAACACTACTCTCATCCAAGCAATCCAATGCAAGTACCTCCTCAAATCCATATCTAAGATGCAACTAAGAGTGCAACTACTTTGTATTTTTCTATATAAAAGAATGAAAAATGCAATAAAAGTCATCTAAAACTTTTAGTCTCTGCAGCAAGTATAGAATACAAGCCCAGCAAGACACCAAGACAAAAAGAGTAATGCACTAATGACAAAACAAAAAGGAAAAATGACTAAAACTACTTTCAAAGAAAAATTAATGAAAAAGCGGTCTCTGGTCACAAAAGAAGCATCCAACGGAGAACATCAGACCCAAGGAAGACCCAACCACACTCACAACCCACCCAACAACTTCCCATAATATCAAACTCACCAAAATGGAGGACGTACGCGACTGTTTAAAGAACAACTGTGTATATACACGAATTTTTGCCAAAAACCCGAGTGTATACGCGGATTTTGGCCAAAAACCTGTGTGTATATGCAATTTTTGGCCAAAAATACGCATATGTACGTGACTTTTGGCCAAAAACCTGAGTGTATATGTGGATTTTGGCCAAAAACTTGCGTGTATACACGAATTTTGGCCAAAAAACCGCGTATGTACGCGACTTTTGGCCAAAAACCTGCGTATACAGAGAAGGCAATGGTAAAAAGCAGGCCAAAGGTCAAACCAATAAAGGGGAGTGTCAATGGATGAACATACTATAACATGCAACACAGAAATAGGGAGAAACCAAGAGCAAGTCAATAATATCAAGCCCATTGTGCCTACAAACCCAAAATAAAAACAAGGGACATCGCCAGTGGAGTCGCCAATTCTGTTACAGAGAGAAATTCCTATGGATTGGGGTACCACAACAGACAGCTTTGACTCCAGAAATCAATCTTTCCCAATATGCAATAGAAATAAAATGTCTAACAATAAAGGATCAGACCTCGTACCTTATTCCGGACGATTGAAGTAGATCCTCGTTGATCTTTGCAACCTTCAGCTTGAATTGATATAATAATTCCTCAACAACAAGTAAACAATACAAGCATACTATATATCATGGTATTAGATCTATTCTAGCATATATAATCAATAATGTAAAAGCATTAGACATATTCCAATGGATACAATATTCAATCAAATACACATCATCGTACAAGGAAAGATAGTTCTTATTAATATAAATCAGAGATTACAAGATAGATACAACCTCTGATGGCACGTCTGCGAATCAGAGAAACTGAATCCCCCACTTGGGCATCCACCACCTCAATCCTCTATCTCTCGATAGCAATCTCACTAGCAAAAGGCAAGCTTGGGAAGAACACAAAAGTGCTCCAAAGGGACAAAGGGATGTAGACTCAAGTATAGTTTTGGAAACAATGGACTATAGTTTTGTTGCTTTAAATCTCTCTATATGCCTTCAATGTACCAAGGGGTTCCTTATATAGCTTCACAAGGGATAATGAAGGGTCGAATCTGAGCGATCTCAAGGCATATAGAAGGCCAGGAGTCAAATGAGTCGGATCCATGTCAAGGAAAACTCCAAAAGGATTTGGACTATGCACACATCCCGATGTACACGGTTATAGGGGTCAAACCCGTGTATGTACACGGTTATCGGGGAAAAAGATGCGTATATCATCTTTTATATAGTTTTTAGGGATGATGAAGGAAACATCAAAGGATAAAATATGGTCCATGGGGTCTAAAGAGTCTGCAACGGGACAGGGGAAGGCTATACAAAGTGTGATTCACCTAGAGTGGTGAAATCCAATATAACACAAACCCCAAACAACCAAGTGAAATGACAAGTCCATTGTGAGCAAAGTCCTAAGCTTGGGCTGCAACAAAAACCAAGGTGCATTAATGGCAACAGTTGGTATTCACTATGACATAGTTTGGTATCGTTACCATCACGATATCCTCCATCCATATGTAAGGCTTAAATCCCATTAACATATGGTTCAACCGTATCATAATTTTCCACCCCAATACTTAACACAGGTCTTAAAAAATTACAAGGTTATGTTTAATGCATAGTCCATACATGGTATGTGCTAATCCAAATTCAAAGCCATAAGGCATAAGTAATATAGGTAAAATGTAAACCATAGGCTTAAAGCCTCAGTACAATATGTTTTCCCTAAGCTTAATGCTTAGTAAACATGGCATATGAAATATGCCATGTTAGTAATTAACCTTTATAAAAATCAAAGGCCTGTTTTTTTAAGCCAAGTTTATAACATGCAAATAGAAACATAGGTTATGTTAATGGTTTTAATAAAATAAACATAGAATGTAAATATACTAAGATATAAAAGAAGAAACATAAACCCTAATGAAGTGTAAGTAGTACATAGGAAAATTAGCGGTGATAACTAATTGATGAAAATAGTATTTACCTTGTTATAAATCTGAGTCAGTAAGGAACCATAGCAATAAGCAGTAGGTCTATTAAGATCATGATATTCAATGCTCTTTAAATAAGTCTCCGTCATAAAGTATGATCTGTATATGAAATAAAAGATGTGCCTTAGTTCAAATAACTAACTAATCCTGCACACAAGTAAACACTTTTACCTCTCAGATCGTCATCGGAGAACAAGTCCCACCACTCCGCCCACTTTGTTTCCACAAACAAAGGTAAGTGAGGACTTTATAAATAATGAGTAAGACTATGTAGAAAGGACGAAGCATATAATCAAGTAATGACACATACACGACAAATGTATAATCATAAGAAGTAAGAAGTAAACAACAGTATGACATTGTAAGTAAAATACATTAAGAATAATGACTAAAATTAAAATGACGGAATGTAAGAATAACTCAGTAGTAAACAAAGGTACATGTAGTGTACGATATAATTCCGCAAGTCAAATAATGTTCCATATAGGTAGTTTTTACTAGCTTAATGAAAAAAAATATTTTCGATTTTTGGGGACATTACAAGTGGTATCAGAGCCCAATTTCAATACTAAGAGACCTATGGGCACACCAAGCATTTACTGCAAGGAAAATAAAGTACAGTATTATATTTGTTACAAACAGGAAATTTTTTTGTTTATGAAAAGTTTCAAAGTTCAGGAAACGTTTTACTGAATACTTCAGTTTATGAACACTAAGGAAGATAACAGACGGCAAGGAAGGATGAACACCCCCACCCGAGAAGCAAAATTGGCGGTGGAGCTGAATTGCGAAGTCTAAGAGAAGACAATCTAAATGAAAGAAAAGAACAACAAAGCTATACATGAATCATTACTAAGAAATATGACAAGAGGAATCCTGTAGGGTAGACCTACCTAGTCAACAAACAACTCCAAAATAGAACCTTACCATAAATGGGCCAGCACCCCAAGAGAAGAATAAAAAGAGGAATGTACCCCTGAAGCATCGAAAGGAGATCATCACAATCCTTCTAGTAATGAATCTCTTTCTCCCTGAAGAAAGAAAGAAAGAAGCAATGACAGTCTTCAGGGGGAGTTTAGAAAAATAATAGCCTCGACCTATGAAGTTGAAGTAAACACTGGGGAGAAGGATGAAGAGTGGTTGCTGGAAATGAGCAAATATTTTTAGGTTCATAACTACTCAAGTGAGATTAAGGATCATCTTTCCATCTCTAACTTGAATGGCAAGACAACAAGATGGTGAAGAGATTTAAAACACACCAAGAAATATGAGTTATTGTGAAGTTCTATGATAGGGTTAACTGGACCCCATTAAGGCTTATTTTATTACATGTAGGTTTGACATTGGACACTGTCAACTGGATTTTAGGGTGTGTGAGGTCGACAAAATTTGTGGTTCTTATTAACAATACACCATCAGACTCTTTCAATGTGATCCACGGTCTTAGGCATGGTTTCCCTCTCTCTCCTCTTTTGTTTCTCTTAATTGTTGAGGATCTGATTTTACTCATAGAGAATGCCAAAAGATTGCGATTGATTTTGGGAATTTTTATCTCATCAACTATTTCCCTCACACACTTGTTTTTGGTGGATGATGTGGTCCTTTTTTGCTAGGGAGCCATTGAGGAATGGAGTTTCTATAGATCGGTCATTAATATTTTCTCTGCCACATCTGGTATGTTGATTAGTATCAATAAATAATAATTTTTAAGGAGTAACCTAAATGATGAACATGTTTCTGACATTTGATCCCTTTTTGCTTATAAGATGGAACCAATTGAGGTTGGTTTTAAATATTGTGGATTTTGGGTTAAATGCTCAACTATGTTGTTTCTCATTGGAATTTGGTTAGTGAAGAAATTTGAGAAATGGGCTAGTAACTCAACCTATCAAACACTCTCTCTAGGTGGTAGGCTTATTCTACTAAAATATGTTCTTTTTGGTATACCAGTTTACTGATTTTATTTGTCTAAGATTATGTGCCCTATCATCAAGGCCATCAATAGGATTATGTGTAACTTCTTATGGGGTGGAAGGGAATCTAGTCACATGACACATTTGGTATTATGGGACACTATCATAAGAACTTATAGTTGTGGTGGATGGAACCTCAAAAAATCTGACTGGTTTAATTTTTCTCTTAGAATGAAGAGCCTATGGATGGTGTTTGACATTAGTTGTATCAGGAATAACATTCTACTATCCAATTAATTATGTAAATGCATTTTAAATGACTGGATTAATAAGGAAAACAACTCGGTTTCTTCGATCTGTGTCATCTGGAATGGTTTTGTTAAAGTATTTGGATGGATAAATAAAGCACTTTCGTGGAAGGTGGGAAATGGCACCTCGGTACATGTTGGTGTCGAAGCCATAGTGGGTTTGGAGAAGTCCTTTGGTTGATCTCTATGTTTGGTTAAATACCTACAAGATTATGGATATATGACCCTTGGATCAGTTTCGGGTGGGAAGCGTTTTCCCTAATTGTTGGTAATTATTAGCTTTCTATTTGTGACGTGTAGCTTTCTAGTACTTGGTTTTTGGTTCGTGGAATGGGATAATTGTGTAGCTATGTTATATTTAGTGGGAATTAAGTTGAATAATGTTGTGGACAAGTTGGTTTGGAACTTCAATTGTAAGTCAGGAATTGTCACTGATAAATTAGCATATATGTTTATTATGGATAAAATTCCAACTGCGGTGGATTGTTCGTGGCATAAAGAGCTCTCGATGTGGAATTTTCCATTGAAGATCAAGTGTTTTACGTGGCTTTGCATCCACAATAAAATCAACACCTAGGATACTTTACTAGAAAAAGGGCGGATTGGTCCTAATATTTGCTATCTTTGTAAGGCAGAGCCTAATACCGTTGAACACTTGTTGATGGAATGCTCATTTGGGAGAGATTTTATCTCAAATGTTGCCTCTCATTTTGATATTGTACTTGAATGGGGTGATTGTTCTCTTGTGGCTTTCCTAGAAAATTGGTTGAAGTCTGGAAATAAGCCATTGTACTTACCATTTTTTTTTCTTTTGGTTCATTTTGAAAGAAAGAAACACGTTCATTTTCTGATATTTGGAGGTAGGAGTCCTTAAGCTCATTATGGACTATCCAAAACATGTTAGGACGGAGAGGGTTTGTATAATCGACATTGCACGTGAGGTGAATGCGGCTATGGGATGTTTTGATAGAGTGGCTCAACATGGTAAGGGTGATGCAAGTATGGTTTTATATAACGAGAAGAACAATTTTTTTCATCTTAAGTTAGGCCAAGGTAGTTGTACTAATACAAAATCAGAGCTCCTTGCACTATGGGGACTTCACTTTGTTTCTTCTTCCGTGGGGCTACCTCAAGTGTTAGTATTTGGAGACTCAAAAACCATCATCAAATGGGTGAGTAATGTTGACAAGCTACAAGTAATGGAACTTGACCATTAGTGTGCTTGTGCATTGTCTCTTAAAGATACTTTTCATTACTTTGATATCCAACATATCTATAGAAAACATATTATGCTCGCTGATAGCTTGTCTAAGGAGGCCCTTCGGTCACTTGTGGGGAATTTATCTTTTGTGGAATTTATCGATGGGGAACTCATTTCCTCATCGATAGTTAATATTTTTGACATCTGAGTCGTATATTTTGGAACACTAATGATGGAGGGATGTGGAGCTTTTATTTTTTGTGCAACATTATGAGGTGACATTTTTATCTTTTGTTTATACTTCTAGTGCCCATCTATTTTTAGCTTTTCATATATATGTTGTTTGGTGTCATGGAGGATGATGCACCTTGCTGTCAGTTGATGTCTTGGGTCTCTTTTGTAGACCTTAACATTGTTTATCCTCATTTGGTATGATGGACATTGGTCTTTTTGTAGACATGAACTATTCGGTGTATTATTTCATGAGATGTAACTTGTTTCTTTATATATAAAAAAAATG
>LPNX010771698.1:48020-59104 GCA_001517045.1 Pseudotsuga menziesii | reverse complement strand
CAAAACAATCCTTATCAAAGTTCACTTAAACATACTCGTGCTACGCTTAGGGTTTAGTCAAAGTAGGATTCAATGTATGTTATACTGTTTTTATTAATTATTTTTTTTAACAGTCCAAATCCCGTAAGGTTTTCTCATACGTAAAGGAGTTTTTTTTTTCATTCATTCAAGATTTGATCTCACCATGGGCATGCTCACTTTTGATGTAAAATAAAAAAAAAATAAAGTCGTGGCTCATAAAAAGAATAAAGGGTAAAGGCCAGCGTTGAAAACTATCTCAAGAGAGGGCGGTAAGAGGTGCTGCCATAAAATAAAAATAAAATTATACCGGCCTCCCCAGTTTGACTTCCTACGGGTTACAGGATTTGCCCTCGAATTTCCAGGGGTGCATCAAGCCATTGAATCCCATTGTCCCAAAGAAAAACAGTAAAAATAATGGAATTCTGTTAATCAACCCAACAAATTAGAATACAAATACATTACCATAATCATTTATAAAGGATCTTTTTTTTAACTTGCTAGTCTTTTTACATAATAAAAATGGATTCTATATCATGTTAGCTTTCTTACAGATAACCGGATACAAGATAAATTTTTACAGTTCTCTTCCACATAACAGGTTAAAGAAAAATAAACAATTACAGTTTTGATCTATCTAACAAGATATACAGTAAGCATTCACATGTAAAACAGAACCAACAAATTCTTCCCTCATACGCCAAACCTGTAAATCTGTCGCGCCAACTACAGTGGAAGCAGCCACGTTCCTCCCAGCCGTAGACTAGGATCAGCTCCCTTGCTTTCTAGTCACCCCCGAGCCAAACCTCCAGAAGACAGCCGGGACCCCTAACTCCAGGACTCCCAAATCAATCATACATAGGCCATCTTGCCCACAGCAAGTGCTCTCTCCAGAGTCCTTTTCTTTTCCAGCATACTCAGCAGCGTCCTGCCTAAACCGTATGCCCCCCTTTTCTTTGCCTAGGTCTTTTGCACCATTATCCCTCTCCCCTTCCTTCCCGGAATTCCCAGGGCTTAATGGTAATTCCCCCCTTTCTCAGGGATGTGTCTGTGCTGTTTCTTTTCTGCACATCTGACACTTCATTAATGAGTCCCTAGAGTTAGCTGGTCCCTGTCCCCACTGTCCTCTGCAGGTTTCCTCTTTTAACCTGGCTGCTTCCACTATACTTGCCACATGCAAATTAATAAAAATAATTAAGTGTCAAAGCTCTCCAGGTATTCATTACATCAGTCCTCCCGGACTCATTGGCTGGGTTAATAACAGCCATCTGTTCTTATTCTAAAACAGAAATTAAAAATAATATCATTTAAATAGGAAATTGTCTTGGGGGTATTACAAGGAAGGTCAGTAATAAAATCCATGGATACCTCACAACATTTTAGGGATGGAATATGAAGGTGTTGTAGGAGAATGGTAGGAGCCACCATTTTGAACTTTTTCCTTATCCAAGTATCACATCCAACCACATATTTATGGATATCAATCTCCATTCTCTTCCAAAAGAAGGATTGGAAGGAATTGTAGTATGTTTTAAAGAAACCAACATGGCCTATTGTTAGGGAGTCATGGTTCTCTTTTAAGACTTTAGTTTTTAATTTTGATGAACTCGGTAAATATATTCTTTTTTGCACCATAGTATTTATTTTTCCCATGAATATTTGGAATTCATTGCCTTGTTGTTTTCAACTTCTTCAATTAGCTTCCTTCTCTCTAGGGATTTTGTTTTCTCACTTGTTTTTAACTTTAGGCTTTCGAAAGAAATGGAATGTTTATCTTCCATGAGAACAACTCCAATGCATCTCCCTCAAAGAGTCACATTCAAGGATGAATTTCTTTGTAAAATTAGGAGATTCTAACACTAGTGTGGATTTCATTAGGGGTTTCAACGGTTCAAAACAAGTTTTTTCATCCTTATCTCATCTAAAAGCATCCATTTTTAATAGTGATGTTAGGGGTACTACAATTTGGGTGTAGTTGCGAATACATCTTCTATAATAACCTGTCAAACCCATAAATCCTCTTAACAATGTAATTGAATTTGGGGACAACAACTCTGTGATTGCCATAAATTTTTTGGGATCATCCTTAATGTACTTGGATGAAACAATGTACCCCAAAAATTATATTTATTTTTTTCAGAAACTACATTTTGATTTGTTAGCATAAAATATGTTGTCTTCTAGAAGATTTAATATTGTTTCTACATGTTTGTGGTGCGAGCTCCAATTTTTACTATAAATAAGGATATCATCAAGAAAAAATAGAACTAAATTCCTTAGGTAAGTGAGAAACAAGTCATTCATTAATGCTGGAAATGATGTTGGAGTGTTGGATAATCCAAATGACATCACTCGAAATTCATATAAACCTCCGTGGGTATAGAAAGTTGTTTTGGGGACATATTCTTCTCTAATACATGTTTGGTAATATCGTGATGTTATGTCTAGTTTAGAAAAATATTTTGCACCCTGTAGCTCATCGAGCAGTTCGTCAAAAAAAAAAATGAGGAATTTATCTTTTATGGTGACTTTGTTTAATGCTTTATAATCAATGCAAAGTCTATATGATCCATCTTATTTCCTAACAAGTATGATTGGTGCAGAAAAAGGACTATTACTATGCATGATTATTCTATTCTCTATTAGTTCTTGCACCAAATGTTTGATCTTTGATTTGTTCCTATGGGATTCTTTGTACAACCATTTTCTAATTAGATCTTATCATAGCGTCAACTCAATAATGTGATCCATAGAACATGGGGGTAGGATACCATGAGGATGGTTTTGGATTATGTCATTATGTTCCCCCAGGAGTTGGTCTAATTCATGTGTGTCAGTATTTTGTCTTTCATCAGTTTTTCCTTCCATACTATAGTAGTGTAAGAAGAAGTATTGATCACCGTTTATTATAACATTTTCCATTTTATTGGATGAGACAATTTTGGGACGGGGGAAGTTAATACTATAAAGCTTATATTCCCTCTCATTTTCATAGCAACTTATAATTGTCGTCGTAAGTTTAATCTTATTGTCCTCAGCATTTCCAACCATTGTGTACCTAAGGCAATGTCAACCTATTCGATTTCCATAGGATATATTGGTGATATTAGCTTGTAGTCCTTTATATAGAGTTATACTTTATGGAATTTGTCATTGCATGGTGTGGTCTTTTTTCCAGGTATCGATACTTGTAAGTTGGAGGTAGTGTAGATGAATATATTTAACTTTTTTTCTACCCTAGAGTCTATGAAGTTGTGTGTACTCCCACTATTCACCAACATTGTCACCTTAGTGTGTTTAATATGGCCAAACACTTTGAGGGTTTGGGGTGGACAAATTCCTGTCATTGTAGCCACTGAGAGAATTGGTGGGATGTTAGCGTCCTCTTTTACAGCCTCATCGATATCTGAATCTATGTCGGAGGAAAGTGCATCACTTGATTCTTCATCAATATTGTCACATGTATTATGTTTTTTGCACAATAATATATTCTTGTTTTTACACTTATGTGCTAGACTCCAATTAGGGGAATTACACTTACAACATGGATTGCCGTCTTTTTCACCTTTTATTCTTATGTGGGGTGGTATATAAACTAATGAACGCTGTGGTTTTTTATTTTATTCAATAAAATTTTCTTTTTAATGGGTTTTTTTCACATATTTTACATTTAATAATATTATATCGATTTGAATACTCATTTTTATCCCACTAATGAAAATTTGCAAGATTTGTTCTTCATTTATATCTTGGATAGAAGTCACGAAGACCAATAGATTTCTAAAATAGTCATCCATAGTTCCTTCATGTTGTAAATGAGTGAAATTTTTGTATATTTCAGCCTCTTCCATGTCTTGAAATCATTTAAAGAATTTTTTCTTGAAGGTGTCTTAGTCTCTAACTAGTATTCCTCACTTCATTGTTGACTCCCATAATAAGAACCAGTCACAAGTAGTTTTATCCATGTACTTTGCTGTAACATTCAATTTGTCGTCATCGCAATAGATATTGTACATCTCAAAATGTTTTTCAATTTTGTTGATCCATCGAATCCCATCTCGATTATTTTCTCCATCAAACCTTGGTAAATCAATCTTGACTTTGTGAATGGCATTGTGGGTTGGGATTGCATGTGAGTTATTGTCTCCTTTGACTTGGCCTATAATTTGAGATAATTTTGAGCTTTAGGTCACGAATGTCATCATATTTTTTCTCAATCTTCGCGAGTATCTTTTCGACTGGATCATCTGATGACTTTATGGATGCCTCCTTGTTCTCGAGAGTGTTTCTCTCTGTATTTCTTGTATTCATGTTGTTAATTTTAGATTGGGGATATGTTAACTATTAAATATTTAGTTACACTAATAGTTATTATTAATAATTTATTAATAATATAATTACATGCACAAAAAATAACTTTAATAGTTCTAAAAAAGATTAAAAAAAGTATTGAATATTGAAATAATAATAAAAAATAATATTAGTATTACTATAATTATTTAATATTATATATTTGCTAGAGTGAAGGTGGAGTGAAGCGGGACGCCACAGAAGCACGAGAGGAATGGATACAAGGAAGAGATGGGAGAGAAGTGAATGGGATGGTGTGGAAAATGAATAATGTCAAGATGGATATCGTGGAGCTCTGATACCAACTTGAAATGGAAATTCCAAAAGATATAGTTTATTTATTGATTTGATGCTTTTTAGGAGTACAATGCGACTTTATACAAATCAAGAGTCACCATTAAATGATGTGACCTATCGAGTCGTTAATTAATAAATAACAAATTACTAACTAAGTTACTAAACCATTTATCTTTATTACAACAACTCATGATTTAGTCGTAGAAGTAATCATTAACCACTTAATTATTATTTAATCTTCTCAATTTATTTTACTATCTATACATGTAAATAAAATAGTTCATCTCCCGTTCATTCAGTTCAGGGTTTGTTTGACCCATTAAATTAATGATGTTGGATATTTGGTAGATTTGTGTTAATAGGTATCCTACTTTTATGAATTATGACACAATATATTCTACTCCTATAACATCTATAATATGGAGTTCTCGTTTCATTATATATTAAGAAAATTGGGATATGCATTCTATAACATATTAACATCTTGCAATGATATTGTATAAATATATTTTGTAACTCCATGTTTGGGATATTGCAAGATAGAGGAATATCTAATAACATCTTAACATCTTGTATAGATATATTTTGTAACTCCATATTTCGGATATTGCAAGATACATGAATCTTCTATCTTGTATTTTATTATATATTAAAGTACTTTATTCCTTTGGATGTTAGAGAACAAAAATGGTTTACATAGGAAGCACAATGGTTACTTGGCACCTAGGTTCCTTAGAAATTGCATTGACAATGATGTGAGGATATTTAGTGCATAGTTGTAATCTTAATACCATTCTGATTGAGTAATGAATTTGAACATCATGCAAGGGTTAACATTATTATTAAATATATAATGCACATAAGCACATCTTAATTGTATAACACAGAAATAGAGTAGTTACATCGTCACATAAGTGTTGTGGTTTGTTTTGTGAGTATCTCTTACTCATTTTTTAATAACATTGATCCACCTAGTTCTATTGATATTTTCTAGTGGCGTGGAACATACACTAATTCACTAGTAGGTGTCATAAGCGACATGTGGTTGTGAATATGATTAAGAACTTCCTCCTATTGGTAGCTTCAAAAACAACAGTAAATTGAATGGATCACACCTAGACCATTATGGAATATAAAACCAAAGAGGACGTACAAGACAAAATGTTCTAATGAAAATCCCCATTAATAAATTTACTTGTGTAAATTTGGGAGTGAAAGTATGTAGATATCAAATATACTTCTTAGTAAGTAAATGGATCTCTGTGCCATGTTGTAAATCAGCTAAGTGTACCAACTTACAATGTAAAATGTGCCTACATTAAGTTTTACTACATCAAATACCCTTTTGAAAAAAAGAGTTTATTGACCTCATTGCAACTCTTTCTTTAGACATAACTCATTATCATTGATTTCCATGATACTATGCCTCTTTGAGACATGCACTCAAACATACTAAGATCCTAGAGAATCTCCTATTTTAGTGTACTTTAATATATTTTAGAAGTAACTGTAATTTTAATAAGATAATAAGTTACAACAAAATTTGTAACATTGGTACTAACTTAAATCAAGATACATTTTTTAAAGTGCAATTATGTTTAATGTCAATTCAATTTATATGTTTATTCCATTTTCACTTCAACATCATATTGCACCTTTTAGAGAAATTTATAGTTGTATNCAATTTTCACTTCAACATCATATTGCACCTTTTAGAGAAATTTATAGTCGTATATTTAATGTGAATTTATATCCTTCTTTATTTCAATTTAGAGAATGGAATGGAAACACCTCCCTCTTGGTCACAAACGTATTCCTCAATGGTAATTCTCATGCGTCAATATTAAAACATTCCAATGTATTATCAAAAGTATATTGTGAGTGGCATGCACTTATAAAAAATGTCTTAATATAAATTGATAATAGTTGTTGTATCATATCATATTGGCCAACATGAAGAAATGAACCCTGAACCAGAAGGAAGAGGAACCTTGTCATGAATATTATATGATTAATTACAAAAAAAATACACACACCTAAAAATTATATAAAATACAAATCCGGCAATAAAACCTTACCATGTCTCTAAGTTTTATAATAGATTTTTAAATGAGAGAGGACGTGAAATATTTTGATACAATGGTAGGAGTGGGAACACAAGAAAACAAAAAGAAAATGATGTGAAACTCACCTTTCTTATATAAGTCTAATTAATTTCTTCTATAAAAGCAAGCATAGGGCTCATAGGGATGTCATGTAATATTCTAAAAGGATAATGTTGGAATTTTGAAGTGGTTCATGTTGAAATCTCAAAGGGATAAATATGGACACATGCAAACTTTATATAAGTTGGAACGATCTTTAATAAAATTAGTGGCTTTGAATAGGGTGCATGTATATAATATGTTACATCTTTCACGAGAATCATCACGTAGACATGCTCTTAAGGGTAAGGGGATACACTTGTTTCACAAAGGATGAAGGTTAACATAGTACGGGGATTTAGGTGAGGTTATTTTATCTATTTATTTGGTTTCATTTTAACGTTTACTTTATTCTATTTTAAATTTAAGAAATTTTAATGTAGCGTACAAATTAATTCTAGGGTTAGCTACAATTAGAATATTTAATTGATTTTATTTTCTTTGGTCCTTATTTAGGTTTATTCTTTAAATTAATATAATTGTAAAAGGTTTCATTTAGATTTAGATTAAGTTTTTTTTTAATATTTCATTTCTTTTACTTTAATTCACTTTAGTTTTATTATTATATTTACTTTAGTTAACTTTGTTTGCAAGATGGAATCATAGACTAAACGTTGGTTATTGACATTTAGGTAAACATGTATCTAGGAAAGCTTCACGATGAGATTATCATAGAAAAGGTATCTTGAGACATCATCCACAAAAATAAGCTCAAGTGGCAAAGAAAGATATCACATGATAAAACAAATTAAAGTCATTAACGAGGTAGAAATAAGTATAATGGCACAAAGTGCCACATCCAAGAAGTTCAAATTGAAACTAAACATATAGAAATTCAAAGTAGCAATAAATCCTTTGTGAAATATTTCCAAGTGAATTGGTTTTTCTTCAATTAAGTATGTCATAAAATTCATTAGAAAAATATATTTTGGTAAGATATTTATAAATTAAAGACTATAGATTAATGATTGGGGGACTTTCACATCCTTCACCTTATAAAATATACAGCCACCAAATTCATATAAGATGTTAGATAATGTCCTTCTTATGCACCTTCTGAAATTAATGAAATTAATGAATTATTAGCTAATTCATACAAAGTCATTAGAACCTTCACTCACACACCCTCTGAAATTAATGAAATTAATGAATTATTAGCTAATTCATACAAAGTCATTAGAACCTTCACTCACACACCCTCTGAAATTAATGAAAGACTTTTGAAATTCTTTATCCAATCTTTCCTAAGGGGATATCTTGGAATTTTATATAGCCAGTATAGATCCATTTAAAAGAGGATCTACCAAGCACCGAGAGGGATCAAATCTCTTAAGGTGCAAACCCTTTTTTAGAATGGAAATGCCTAATATAATGTTTACAATTTTAGTTTATCTTGTTTTATATATATGCAATTCGAAATAATTTAAATTTAAATTAAGCCAACAAGTTATTTTTAATCATATTTTATTATTTTTATAAAAGACACGTGTCAACTATAGGGTGAGAATGGAAGGAGTTACATATCTCTCCCATACTAGGCTATAGAATGCACCTCTTTATTGCAAAAAAGAAACATTCCAGAGTGCTCTTACAAACTATTCCTATTATTTTTCAAACCCGCCTCTAAACAAATCGAATTTAAACTAATAATTTGATCAAACCAAATGAATCAACAACAATTTCATAACTATTGTTTAACATGAAAATAATTCACAAACATACTCATTTCACATTTCTACCAAACATGTAAATCATGAAGATAATTCACAAACACACTCATTTTAAATTTCTACCAAACATGTGGGCCTACAATTGACCCAACATAATTGAAGCAGGCAAGATCCCTCTGATACCTTATGTCACCGAGTTCTACCACGTTTCAAGATTAGTTTTTGTATACTAACTAAGTACCATTAGTTACCATGATGGTCAACATGCTAGCCAGTTTCCGTGTAAAGAGGATGCAAATACCATAATGTAGTGTGACATGATTTTTTAATAAAATGATGTTTAAAATTTTTTATAGTGAATCCCAAAGTGTTTGAGATCATTAAAAATAAACTTGGAAACATGGATATGATTTTTTATTAAAAATAATTTCATGGTTTAGACTTTCACACGGTTTCAATGAATATATTTTATGCTCTTGAACCTTAGGCATTGGAACCTTGTAGCTCATTCATTTGAAGTAAATAATGTAAACTGTAGTCAGTCCCATTACTAGTACCTAGTGTTTCTTTTAGTTTCATTTACTCTAAATGGTGTTTTCTTATTTCAAGCAAGTTTGTATGTATAAAAATTGGAGGAATATGAATGTAATTAAAGAAGCGGATATTCAACAGAGAATGTATCGTATATCAGTTAAATCTGTTTGAATAATTTCTAAATAATATGTTAATTTTTTAATGATGATCTATTATAATAACCTCAAAAGTTACTATTACAATTATTTTGATGAAATAGAAAAACTAACAAACAGTCTACAATAGTATACATAATTTAATAAAATAAAAAGCATTTTAATCAAATTTATTAAAATGAAAAAGCATCCCACTAATGAGAATAATTACAAACTAGACCTAACATAATAACTTCTTAGTTATAATCTCTATAACATTATAACATTGAGGGTTGTTATTGTGAAAAATAATTGTAATAAAAGAGTTGAGCAAGTTTTTTTCTTATTTTCTGTTTTTTAAGTATTTTTATTAACAAATTAGAGACATGTTTGAAAGAAACAAGTTGTACTATCTTTAATTTAAGTGAAATAGTCATTATCCTTTTTTTATTGATAATATTGTTTTTAAAACAAGATGTCCCTACCATCTCATGAATCAAATTATAATTCTCGAGTTTTTTATTTTAATACAAATATGGTAAGAAACCCTAAAAAATAAAAAACATGATAATCAAATTAAAAAATTGCTTCCACTAATTTTTAGCTAATACTTTTTAAATAAATATAATCATTAGACTTCATCATCATATATATAAATAAATATTTATGTATTATAAATTAAATCATTATTATATATATATTGATAAAGTTACTTGTTAATTTTTATTTTGCTAAGATCAACCTTTCATTATAAAGTAATTTTATATTTGGATAAGATTACACTCATTATTCTATAATGAATGAATATTTTAACTATACTCCATTATAATTCATTATTGTCAAATACATATTATTCCAAAGGTTGATGTTAAACACAAATATTAAATAGCTATACATTTGAAAGAGACTATTAACCTTAATATAATCATATCAAAATTAATAGAAACCAATGAACATATATCACCATACTTACTATAATGTATTTTTCATAGTAATTAGGTTACCATAGAATTCTAGATATTTCAGTGGTTTTTAGGGGTGGCTTGTGTAAGGGTCAACTTTGACGGTAAAGGAAATCCATAAACAACATTTGTATGGGGATTAGGTAAGATTACGACCAACAACCAAGTTGAAATTTTAGTTTATGTCAAGGGGTAATGATAATGTAATAAATGTGTTTCAATAAAATCATAGTTGTAGGGGACTACATAATAATAATTCATTAGATGGTCCAAAAAATACTTCCCTAAGAAGCACAACTAAGAGGCAAAAGGAATTGTATGCATTAATTATTTACTCAACACGAAAAAAAAATGCCATACGAAACATATCAAATTGAAGTAATTATGAACAATTTTGATAACTACATAAATTTATATCAATCAAAGTTTAAAGTTATCATAAAAATATTTAATGATATTGAAGAACCAATAAGGGATTGTTGTTTTGGTTCAATGGTAAACAATATGCATTGTTAAGCCACCCACAAAAATTCCAATCTAGGGGTTCCCTCACTATTGGTAAAACAACTAGGGCTAAGGCGAGTGAGTCCTAGACAAATTTGAATTTTATGGAAGAGTTACCCCCATTTTACCAAAGCTCGTGTAACCTTTAAAATCAACAACCTCTCATTGAACCCAAAAACAACAAAAACCACAATGCTACTCCAAACCTATTTAGTTGACGCAGTTATGGACAATTCTCATAACCATGGAAATTTATAATATTTGTTAGAGCTATCAAGAAAAAAATTAAAGTTAATTGAAGGACCAATAGGTTGGTATTAGGTGTTGGTTCAACGGTGAACAATAATTCGTTAATACACCCACAAATATACCAATCTAGGGGTCCTCACTCGTGGTAAAGCTGCCGGGGAA
>LPNX010771698.1:26707-37762 GCA_001517045.1 Pseudotsuga menziesii | reverse complement strand
TTAGTTCATGACGAACTAAGTAAACCCCGTAGCAATAGTAATACTTACCTTTTTTGAGTGGACCCTTAAGGGATAGAACCCCGCCACTCCACCACTTGACATATAGAGGTAAGTTAGCCTCTTTATAAATAAAACCATAAATGAAATTAAAGACGTAAAACAAAAGTAAAACGTAAAACAAAATTAGAAATGACAAATGTCAACAACTAAGATAGAGAGGAAAAATAAAATATAAACATGTCAAAGCTGTAGAACCACATCATGTAAGAAATCATCTTCATATAGGAAACACATCTAGGAAAAGAAGTCTATAAAACTTAGGTTCAGTTTTACCAATGAGATTTATTCCACGGAAGTTTTAAAGATCTTCTTGGCTTTAGTGTTTTATTAGCTTATGAATTTATTTGTTTTTTTATGAATTTTAGGGACATTACAGTTATCCATTCATGAGCTACAAGTTATTTTTTATATTTTTTTCTTATAAATGTTTATTTTAGTTTTTGAATGACTACCTTAGAATCAATCTCACCAGTACACTTATCTCATCCTCGGGCAATCCTAGAAAATTATGTCACAGCCCACCCCAAATTATCAAATAAAAACATAATGTAACTAGCACACCCACATAGTTTATGGATGGATCACGACAATAGGGATCAAACAGTTAAGAGATAGCGATGGAATGGAAGAATGTTTGGATTTTTTTTTGTACTTCATATTCTTCTAGTTAAATGGGTTCAACTCTAAGTTATCCATACCTGGCTACACGTTATAACCAACATTGTTCATGTTATCCATTTATTAACTATCATTATTTTTTTTAATCTCACATGCTTTTAGTTATCTTCCATTAACTATTGGTTATCCATTCATCATCTATTTGTTATCCAAGCATTGCTACCAATTATCCATTCATCAGATGTCATTTATTTTTTATTTCTATTGAATTTTGAACATCTTGATAGTTCATGTGTCTCATTCTCATCCTTGGATGAAAAAACATGGGGAGTAGTCCACCCCAAGTCTCAAATAAATATGCATGTCGACATAATTAATATATTTAATTTCAAAAATTAAAACAAACAACAATTAAATATATAGTTCTCATTAATTTTAATTAAACTTTTCTGTGAATGTTAACTGGCATTTTAACCCAACACAACATTTATGTTATCATTTTGGTTCAAATCCATAAAAATATAGAAATCTAATTAAAACTAGGTGTCAATTTTAGCTAGCACATTAACTTGAAACAACATTTTTGTTATCATTTGGGATTAAATCCATAAAAATATAGAGGTTAAATTTTTATTGGATTGTGGAATTTTGTTGTTAAGGAAACTGGTCGAGTGCATTGGTGCAGTTTTCCACCAATCTAATCATTCTTTGGAGTGTCATGATTGAGTCTGGGAAATGGAGGGGAACAATCCCAAATTTATGGATGATATGCAGCTTCCTTCAAATGAAGGAAGATACATTACATCAACTTGGACCAAACTCATAGTGAAATTATTATAATCTTCTATTTTTCACTTCGTCACAACTAATTTTCTTCCTAATTTTTTCCTTTCTAGATTTTATTGGACCTTCTAGGTGTTAGAATAATCAATCCATAGTTAGCTACCTTAGACATTAATTAATCCATTTTTGTCTTATTTGCCTAGTTTCCATATTCCACTCTATGGAAGTTGTCCTCCACATGTCCTAGATGGTCAAACTTGCTAAAACTGAGTCATGGAGTGCTTGGGAAACCTCCTAGAATCAATTATGCTTTATTCCTGAACCTCCCTAGCGCATATCTATTTTTTCTGCTTTATTGCTGCTTTTACTAAGTTTTAAGGCAATTGGGAAAGTATGACTAGGTGAAGTTGACTTGTTTTTTTCCCTCATCATCCTCCTCTCTTTTATCCTAATAAAAGCATGTATGAGTTTTCCTTCCATCACCTATGATCATGTCTAATTTATTTTGACGATTCGTGAGTTCCTAGGAAGATTTGGAAACTGTTTTACGCACCTATGGGGGATTTGACTAGATTTAGTAAGCCTACTTTTGACTAATTCGAATGGCATCCAAATGCATTCAAATATCTCATGTAATTGTTTATTCTGGCAGCCTATGACTTCACAAGGTTAGATATTGTACACTTATTCAATACAGATTAGTGTTCTGCTCGATATTCAGTCTCATTTCTGTGTAATTTGCATGTGTAATTGGCAATTTTTTTGAGTGTAATTGTTCTAACACCTCGCGTCAATTTCCACATGGTATTAGAGCCTTTGTAGATCGATTTCTCTCCTTCCATATTGTTATTGCAGGTTCGACATCATTGATTGGGAGCATTCTGCTAAGTGAAGGGACAATTTCTGGGCTATGGATCAATCTCAAAAGATCATCTTGACTCCATTTAATCTCTTTGAATGGAAAGCAGAGATGGAGATACTTTTGAGAGAAAACAGCCTCTACAGAGTGACTATGACAATAGAAGCAGAGCCCAATGCAGCTGTAGAGAAAACTAAATGGCACAATAGGAGGGATGAGGCCTATGGTCTCCTGTGTCTGAGCATATTTTGAGACCTCCGTTTCCATCTTGATGGATTGAAAGCATCAAATGAAGTATGGGAGAATATTCTTGAGATTTTTGGTAAAATAGATGAGATGAGAGGACATCAAATCGAGAATGAATTGATCTCCTTGAGTCCTAGCAGCTTCGAATCTCTGCAACTCTACTTTTACAAGTTTAAAGCCCTTGTTTTTCAGCTAAAACAGTGTGGAATTGAAAACAAGGAGGAGCAACTAGTTTTGGCCATACTCTCGAAGCTTGGCCCTGACTATTCGGTGCTTGTTTCAACCTTCCATGCTTCCAAGTTGACAGCTCGAGCCTAGAAGATGCCTAAACTTGCGGAGTTCATGGAATCTCTTAGACAAGAACAATCTAAACTGGTGATGATGGGCATCATCAAACCTTCCAAAGACCAAGCTCTGGCTGCTCGAGATTTGAGGGTGGATTCAAAAGGCAAGAAGAAATCTAAGAAGCCACCTGAGAAAAAGAGAGATAAGAACAATTCTCCAGAGGAGCCCCAAGGTTCCAAGAAGAATCCCCAAAAGAAGAAGAACAAAGGAGAAATCAGAAAGTGCGCATACTGTAGTAAGGGCAATCAGCTTGAAAGCTCCTGTATGAAGAAGAAAATTGACATGCTGACCCAACTCCTGGAGAAAAATGGCATCTCCCTTCCTGATGGCTCAAAGAGGAGGGAAGGAGGCTCAAATTCAAAAGACGAAGAGAGAGTTCATGGATTGGTAGCTGGCACATCAAGCTCACCTAGTTTCATCATTGATTCTGTAGCTTCAAGACATATGGTTTCGACCAAGGAGGCATTCACCTCACTTGACATGTCGAAAGGTCTACCAATAGTACTCGGAGATGACTCTCTCACTAAAAGCTTGAAAAAAGGGAGGATTGATCTTGACCATGATAACTTCAGCAATGTATTGTATGTTCCAGGTCTTGCCTCTAACCTCTTGTCAGTGTATCAGATGACCCACACAGGGTCTCCAAAGAAGGTAATATTCTCCCCTAACGAAGTTGAGATCACAAAGATCTCAAGTGGTAAAGTAATTTCAAAAGGAGTTGCAAATCACACTTCGAAGGTATACATGTTCTCACATTTCCTACCATACTCAAACCCCTCTGCTCTTCTAATTCATGTTAATGAGGCAAGCAAGATTTGACATGAAATATTTGGCCATATTAACTATAAGTATCTTTTTTATCTTAGTGAAAAAGAAATGGTCATAGGGTTACCAAATATTAAGTTTTCCAAAGGAGTCTGTCAAGGTTGCATCTTAGGAAAACACCCAAAGAATAAATTTGAGAAAGCTAGTCATGAGAGAACCACTGCACCTCTTGAGTTGATCCACGGTGATGTTGCTGGCCCATTTCGTCATATGTCAATGATTCAGGACAAATATGCATTGACATTCATAGATCACTTTTCCAGGTATTGCTGGGTTTATTTCTTGAAGCATAAGTCTGAAGTTTTTGGCCTCTTCAAAGTCTTTAAGGCTTTGGTTGAAAACCATTCTGGGAGGAAACTTAAGGTCCTCAGATCTAACAATGGTTGTGAGTATTTCAAGTCTGAGTTCATTCAATATTGTGCATATGTAGGTATTGAAATGCATCATTCTATCCCTTACACACCACAACAAAATGGTGTTGTTGAGAGGAAGAATAGATCACTGAAAGGGATGGCAACCTGCATGATGGAGGCTAAGACTTTGCCACAGAATTTTTGTGCCGAATCTATAAACTATGCAGACTATATCTAGAATAGGGTGCCTTATAAACAGCTTGATTGTATGACTCATTTCGAAGCATGGAGTGGGCACAAGCCAGATGTGACCCATTTCATGATTTTTGGCTCAAGGGCTTGGGCTAGAATTCCAACAGAAAAAAGGAAGGATTTGCAACCCCAAATCCAAGAGTGTCTATTTGTTGGGTACTTTGAATATTCAAAAGGGTACAAGATGATAATTTTGAGCACAAACAAAGCTTTCATTGAAATGGGTGTTCAGTTCCAAGAAGAGCCTTTAACAACAATTGAAGTTGGAGAGTCTTCTTCACCACCAGAACCACTGAAGGTAAGTGAAGAGATAAATGAGTTTGTTGATTCTGATATGTATGAATGATGATTTAATTGTAGATCCTAATAGTCCTATAAGACCAAAATGGACAAAAAAGACCATTCATGCAGCTCGGGAACTAGCTAAAAATCCTAGTGATTCTAGGAGGACTAGATCTCAATTTGAAAGTGCCCTGTGTATGTAAGACCCTTTGTTTGTGGAGAAATGCTATCTGATGGTTGAATCAGACCCACAGACATATGAATATGTAGCACATGATCCAATATGTAAAATATCCATGAAAGAAGAATTCAGCTCACTCCAGAAGAACAGCACTTGGGAGCTGGTTGATCTTCCCCCACGGAGGAAGCTAGTTCAATGTAAGTGGGTTTTGAAAATTAACTTTGCTACTGATGGTTCACCTTTGAAATATAAGGAAATATTGGTAGCCAAGGGCTACTCACAGGTACATGGTATAGACTACAATGAGACCGTTGCACTAGTTGCAAAGATGGACTCCATTAGGCTAGCCTTAGCCATTGCAGCTTTGAAGCAGTGGGAGGTACATCACATGGATGTGAAGTGTGCTTTCCTGAATGGAGATCTTACTAAATAAATTTACATGTAACAGCCTCAAGGATTTGTTACTAATCCATTTCTTGTGTGTAGGCTAAAGAAATCATTGTATGGGCTTAAGCAAGCCCCTAGGGCTTGATATGCCAAGATTGATGGATTTCTTCTATCATTGAGTTATTGTCTTGTATGTGGATGGCCTTCTCATTACAGGAAGCTCAAAAGATGAAATTGCCTCCTTCAAGGATGCAATGAACCATGCATTTTCTATTACAGATTTGGGGTTATTGAGCCAATTTTTGGGTCTCGAGGTTGCTCAAATCAAATATGGAATAAAAGTACATCAGTCCAAGTATGATTTGGATTTACTGAACAAGTTCAACATGAAAGATTGCAAGCCAAGAAAGACTCCCTTCCTTTCAGGAGTTAAGATTGAAGAAGCAGGTTCTTCTCCTATGGTAAATAATACACTCTATAGGCAACTGATTGGGTGTTTGCTATAACTTACACATACTCGACATGGTCTTTCTTATGCAGTAAGTGTGGCTTTAAGATACGTGGATCAGCCTCATGAGATCCATTCGAGAGCATCCAAAAGGATCCTTAACTTTGTTCAGGGAACAATGACTCATGGGATCTTCTACAAAGCTAAATCTGATCTTGATTTGAATGGGTTTACTGATAGTGATTGGGCAGATGACAACAAAGATCGAAAGTCAACATCAGGATATGTGTTCATGCTTGCTAAAGGACCAATCAGCTAGTTAAGCAAGAAATAGAGTGTCATTTCACTCTCATCTACAGAAGCAGAGTACAAAGGAGTTGTAAATGTAGCAACTCAATGCTCATGGTTCTAAGCGTTACTTGGTGAGTGTGGCTTCGAATCAGAATAATCAACTATTATCTATCGTGATAATTAGAGTACCATTCGATTATGCAATGATCCAGTTCAGAGACAGAGAACCAAACACATTGAGATCCATATGCACTACATCAGACAGCTTATGCATGATGGCACCATTCACCTACTATTCTGTTAATCTTCAGAAAAAGTAGCAGAAATATTCACCAAAGTTTTTTGTGAGAAGACTTTCAGCAATCTCAAATCACTGTTGGGGATTGCTGATCATGCTGCGAAGCATGATTGATGACAAGATTTTTAAATTTTATTTTACTGTACATGTTTAAGGGAGGATTTTTCCCACTGGGTTTTTGCCTCTTTCCTTGTTTAAATGGACATGCAATATGTAAAGGGTGACTAAGCCTTGTTTCTAGGCCCTATAATTTTATAATATTTTTCTCATAAGTCATCCTTAAGGGGGGGTGTTAGAATAATCAACCCATAGTTAGCTACCTTAGACATTAATTAATCCATTTTTTTCTTATTTTCCTAGTTTCCATATTCCACTCTATGCAAGCCGTCCTCCACATGTCCTAGATGGTCAAACTTGCTAAAACTGAGTCATGGAGCGCTTGGGAAACCTCTTGAAATCAATTCCTCTTTATTTCCGAACTTCCCTAGCGCATATTTGTTTTTTCTGTTTTATTGCTGCTTTTACTCAGTTTTAAGGCAATTAGGAAAGTATGACTAGGTGAAGTTGACTTGTTTTTTTCCCTCATCATCCTCCTCTCTTGCATCCTAAGAAAAACATGTATGAGTTGTCCTTCCATCACCTATTAGCTTGCCTAATTGATTTTTCCAATTCGTGAGCTCCTAGGGAAAGTTGGAAACTGCTTTATGCACCTATGGGGGATTTGACTAGATTTAGTTAGCCTGTTTTCGACTAATTCAAATGGCATCCAAATGCATTCAAATCTCTCATGTAATTATTTATTGTGGCAACATA
Organism: Pseudotsuga menziesii; assembly: GCA_001517045.1. Classification (NCBI taxonomy): domain Eukaryota; kingdom Viridiplantae; phylum Streptophyta; class Pinopsida; order Pinales; family Pinaceae; genus Pseudotsuga; species Pseudotsuga menziesii. The sequence goes on along the minus strand of LPNX010771698.1, from coordinate 30,721 downwards.
TGACTTTACAAGGTTGGCTATTGTACACTTATTCAATACAGATTAGTGTTCTACTCCATATTCAGTCTCCTTTGTGTGTAATTTGCATGTGTAATTGGCAATTTTTGTGAATGTAATTGTTCTAACACGTGGGTTCAATTTCAACACAAGGGAAATTTCTAGTTTACTTTCCTTCCCAACAACAAACAAAGAATATATGGTCTTGTTCTTTTTTATCAAGGAAGTATTCTTCCTATGTTGGATTTATTCATCAACCTACAACACCATGGCTACACTAACTCCATGTTAATTCCCCTTGTAAATTTCTGTTACGGTTTAACAACAACCTAATGACATATGATTAGTTTAACAATAACCTAATGACATATGATTGCACCTCCTTGCGGGAATTGCTAGTTATACGTCTTGTACAAACATGGATGATCTTCATCTATAAAGTCGGCAAATGACTGATATCCACATCGTAGCTTGGAGCATGGAACGTGAGTATAGACAATGTTTCCCTGTTTTTATTCGTCGCTCCTATACCTTCACTTCATCAGCACCTATATATATATATATAAAAGTTCCAATCGAGATTTAAATGCGAGGAAGGACTCAATTGAATAACAAAACTCTTCCTAAGTACCTGCATATAACATTTCCAAGCAAAGTTTAAATGCCAATCAAGACCGAAGTGAATTAAAAAACATATAAATCTTATCGGAGAGAATCAATGACTGCAAATTGAAATATTTTCCATAAGTAAAGCGAGGTTCAGATTGTTGAGGTTTGAGATATTTTCAATATTTTTGAACTTGTGGGTTAAGTTGAAATATAGTTATTTGCTCACCTTAAGAGTGTGATAACCAGAGCATTAGCGATTGGTTCCATAGAAATCCATTGGTTGTTGTTAAAAATCTGTAGCCCTGTTGACTCGTCATCTTAGTGCAACATTGTGAGAACGCTTTTGTCTGAGTGACCGCTTAAACCTAGAACAAGGTCACGCATCGAGTTGGGCGAATAGTAATTCTCTTGTACGTTTTAACCAAAGATATAGTTGAATAATTTGGGATATAAACGGACATTATCTGAAATGAGACGGAGAGTTCTACCCAACATCAAAACCTCCTTTGTGTATTCTTCCAAAGTATCCCTGTAAAGCCAAAAGGAAGCCAAACAATGAATCCAATACTTCATTGTATAGAAAGAGAAAAATACAAGAACATATACATATTAATCGACTTTTTTACTTTGTATTTACGTTAGTCTTAATGTTTATGCTTGTAATGTACAATGGGTAAGTTTTTTAAATTTTCCTGTAAAGAACAACATAATCTTGTATCCCTTTTAAGTAAAGAATCAATCTATCTTTTTATCACAACTAAACCAGAATCCATTACTTGTCAAATTCAAATAACTACTCTGAATAAATTAATGTACAAACTTAATTGCATTCTATGTTGTTCGAGTTCTTTTATGTGTTGTCGACATTAGCACGTTTCTCTAATTCTTGGCATTGCAATTTTTCCTGGATTTTTGCGACTTCCTTGTCCTGGTCCAAGACAAGTCTATTCAAGTGATTTGATTCTTATTCTATATATTCATATTCTCATGCAATGGTTCATTCAGTGTATTTTTTTACGAAGGAACTCTTCTTCCCCTGGGATAAGGTCTTGACTGTCTTTTTCACATGGAAGCTGATCATACCCAATGTTTCGAGCCAATGATATCCTTATATTATGTCAATGATATCATCGTCTATAGCCGCAGCCATGAATTCTGATGTAAGATTATAGGGACCAAGTTGTTTGATTTTCTCTTCGTTCTTCTTGGTCTTCTCTATACTTAATTTTGCAACTAAGTTGCAAGATTACATGAATAAAATTTTCTTCATTAGCTAGAAATATGGTGATCATAAAATGTGTCATTGGTCATTAACTTCAAGCATAGTTATTGACATCTTTGATGGAAGGTAGACAAATATATTATTCTTTTAAGAAAAATCTGTATTCCATTTTGGTGAGGTATAAACATATCTTTTCCTTTTAGGACTTGTCTTCAATGTCGAATCTCAATGTCATCCCTATTTCCCTTGTTCTTTGATTTCTTCGATCCTTGTTCTTTGACTTCTTCGATGATTGATAGTCTTTTTTGTACTTTAACTTCTTTGGCCCTAAATCGTTGACTTCTTCGACAACAGATAGCCTTTGGCTTCTTCGGTGATAGATAGCCTTCCTTCAAGTTTGACTTTTTTTATGGCAAATGGCCTTTTGTGATTCGTACCATGACTGAGTTTTGTTTTTTTGTTTTTTAATTTATAAAATACAATTATAATAAATACTATTGTTAAAATAATAATAAGTATTATTATTATTAAAAGTTGAATAATAATAATAATATGTTTTAATAGTATTAAAAACTATGTAATAATAATAATTATTAAAAAATTTAATAATAGATTATTGTTAAATATTTATTGAATAATGAACTTCTTATATATCTTTAACTTCTCCTTATATCACTTGTTTTTTATTAAAAATTTTACTTTCTAATATTTTTGTAATAATTTTTTTTATATTAGTTTCACATAATATTTTTGGAAATTCTTTTTATATGATGAGTTTTTATATTTTTAAGTTTTTTTTTCTCTCTTTTTATTAAGATCAAAAACCTAATTAATTCAAGAAATCTAAGATGATTAAAAAAAAAAAGCAAGATATGGTAAAAAATAAACCAAAACTTTATTGTGGTACTAGTTGTAAGCTACTAAGCTTACATGTTAGAAATATTTATTAAATATATGAAATAGTTGAATGATTGAATGTTGTGAAATACAAAAATGGTAGCCACTTATATATGGCTCATAAACATATCATGGAAGTGTCTTTTGAGTTAATAGACATCTCACCTAATAACAGTCAAATAATTATTTATTTGACCTAAATAATGTAATATAAAATTATGTATAGTACATGATGTCTATCAAATCTAAGTTAGCTCACTTAGGTATTGTTTTTAATATGACTTCAGGTAGCTTCAGAGAGAAGTTGATAGTTTTATCTATATAACAAGAAAAACCAAGGATGAAGAGAACAATAAGAGAGTTCAGTAATTCTAAAGAGATCAATCTCATGGAGAATAAATTAAGAGTGCTAAGAGCGCAATATCTGTGTGTTGGAATGATGCAGATATCATCATTTTATTTAGGTACTAGCAACAACCATATTAATAATTTTAATATGTTTGGAATACACCGAAAAGTATATATTTGAATTATTATTAGTTATCTAATAATTAATCCAATATAACTACCATTAGAGTTGAAGCTAAGCTAATAGTTGTAAAATCATTGAAATTAAGCTAATAGTTCTATCTAATTGTTAATTTAAAAATTGATATATGAGTGATTGCATTTCAAGTTAATGTAGTGATTGGAGTTAAAGTTAAGCTAAAGTTGTATCATCGTTGGAGTTAATCTAATAGTTGTATCTAATAATATAATAGTTGTACATCATCATGATTGGAGTTTAATTACCAAGTTGAAGTTGAAGTTTAATTTTTCCAACTATAACGAAGTGTACATATCACACGTTAACTAAGTTATTTTTGTATTTTTTTGAAATTGTTAATTGTGAATTTTGAATGACACCCATAAAATCAATGTGATGAGTACACTTGTTTCATTCTCTAACATATATGAAAAATAATAGATTGTAGTCCACCTTAAAATTCTAAGATATAAATTCATATTAGTGTAATTAGCTAGATGCCCAATTGCGAGATGGATGGGTTTTTTAGGAGTTGGAATGATTTTATTAGGAGTTCAATTGTTAGACGAGTGCACATTAACTAGAATCCTAGATACTAAATGTACTTAGACTAAGATTTACACGATTAGAGTTGAATTTAAGCTAATAAAAATAGAATAGTTGAAGTTGAAGTTTAGTTTTTCCAACTAAACTTCTTCGCTTCATGTCAACGTTGGGGTTTATTCCAGGTTCGTTATTTATAATAGATTACTAAATGTCATAT
>LPNX010771698.1:0-24846 GCA_001517045.1 Pseudotsuga menziesii | reverse complement strand
TTAATTTTTGTGGCTACGTAAACTTTAATTTACGATGGCTATTACTTTCTCTTTCGTGGTCATTTCTTTGACCAAATTTCTTAGGAGACGACGGTTTTCTACAGGCTCTTCTCTTTTATGTTTACTTCAACAAATTCAACAGACTATTGCTTTTTGATAGATAGGTCTTTCTTTCAGTGCAATGTTTTCTCCACACGAACTGAGTGGAATGATTCAACAACTTTTCTCTACGTAATTCGATTCTATCCTTTTTCTCATCATAAAATAATCTTCTGCTCCTTCCGTTGAGTCTTCTCTCTACCTAACGACACAAAAATGACTGTGGAACCTTTTGTTGCGGCTCTGGAAATGACAAACTGATCCAAATATCTCTTTCATGATATTGGGCCCTCCTGTGAGGGATTCAAGCCCAACTGAGTTCTGATACCATGATAAAATTTATGTAAAGAAGAAAATGAATAATAATCATAGTACATTGGAGCATAAGCGTGCTTCTACACTATAATTATTTACAAATACAATGGTTGTTTAGTTAAATCTATTTGATCAAGACCGTCTAACGTATTACTTACTATCTAATTAATACATTGACCAAATCGATTACTTTCTTTAACGCCTTCCATTGGTTTCAAGTTAAAACAATGCAAATCATTTCAAGTCATTACTTGATATTGTTATAAACACCATGGAAGCATTTATTAATAACAGGTTTGATATTGTTATAACACCATTGAAGCATTTATTAATAACAGGTTTGATGTATAATCCAGGGCGTACCTATCAACCTCGAATCCCAAAATGATTGGCTAAGTTACCTTAACACCAAGAAATTTTGTGTGTTTTCCTGTTGATCCCTGTTTTCCTGTTAATCTTGGTTACGTTTAGATTCTTAAGCAATCCTATGGACTAATTGTGTTTGCAAAGTGTGGTCATTGAAGAAGTTGGTTTCTTTCGATTACAGTTTTTCATAAATGCTCCTTCAATCCAAGAATGTAATAATTGTATGCTTACTTTAATTCATGTGTAAACAAAGATATTTTTTATTTTAAACAATATCAACAATAGGAGCACTTACCTCGATGTAAACTAGCTCTTCGATTGAATTTGACTTCTTCAATTTAAACTTAAAGTGTTTTCTTCAATGTATACTTATCATTTTCTTTTTTATTCTCGAACAAAGGGGTTGCTTTATTACTACTACGCACACAACTCACTATGCCTATGGATTTCAATCAATGATATGTCGTAGTTCTATGACTACTATGGGTTTTGCTCAAATAAAAATGGTTCATACCTCCACCATTATATAAGAAAGGAATTACACAAGGAATGTAAGGATGGGTGTATGGAACCATCAAACGAATCTAAGGATCATAGAATGGGAACGGTGGTAAGATAGAAAAAGGTGGTATTATTAAGATTGTGTTTTCCATTCTTTCCATTAAGCTATGAAGTTGGAATTTCAATGTCCTTGGGACTTTCGAGACTAAAAGATAATTTTCACATTTCTCCAATAACTTAAAATGATATTTACACTTGCCATAATGTGTATATCAATGACATACAATGTTTTATGTGCATGTGTTGAGTACATTGAATATTAAGGGAGAACAACACCACCTGTTTAATAAATAAGAAAACCAAAACTTTAAAAACAAGATTGTCTTCACTGCTCTATTTTTCCATGTGTTCATTATCCATATAATTGTTTGCAAGCCTTTGAATCTCCATCGCTTGGATTTGACTCTCCACAGGCCACACAAAGGTAAAAACTAAATCATAATAATAATAAATGATTTACTATAACTTGATTTATATAGTCAAAAAGAGAAACCAATGACTGGTTTCTTGCACTAAAATTCTTAACTTCGTAAGCTATTTGAAACAATGTACTAGATGGCATTGGAGGGGGAGACAACAATATTCATAGATTGTAAATTTTCTATTAAAAAAAACTTAGTACGTTGCATATGTTTTAGTTCACAAAATTTAATCCATTACATAATCTATAAATTGTACTAAATTATGTGAAGAAAATACTAGAGTGGTGGTAAACTCACACCCTGTGGGGGTTACAATGTATTGAAGCTAACTTCTTACTAGAGCCATAGCTACAACAAAAGATAAATTATTCTGTTTCTAGATATCCCTAATCATTTTATGAAATCCTTTACCCAACAACGTTGAAGGAGAATGAAAGTACTTAAGGATCCACTCCTTAAATTCCGTATACAATATATATGTGAGAGAGAGCTCATGATCCTAGATAATGCTAGACTTTATCTTTGTTTGACATAGATAATTTTACAAACACCCCCTAAATTTATATGTACAATAAATGGGCGAATATCCCTAATATATAGAAAAAATTGAGGGTTATTTTTATCAATAATGTAATATGTGTATATAATTTGTTGGATAATATTTCATTCTATTATAGAATCTTGTAAAATCTTGGTGAATATTTCACTAAACTATAAGATATTGTAAAGTATTGGCAAATATTTCACTGAATTATAAAATATTATAAAACTTGGAAAATATTTCATCAAATTATAAAATCTTGTAATGTCTTGGTGAATATTTTGCTAGGAAGGCTCTGATTTTGATTCTACACATTACTAAGGTAGTGCAATGGAAGAGCATATACTAGATCTCGAATTACTCAACTCATAGACCCTCAACTAAACAAATTCATGAATAAGGAAAGGAGAATGTATTTATACATTTCGAAAGCACTATTGGGTCACTCACAAGTGGAGTCATTTGTGAAAGACAACTACAATAACTAGATTCAGGAACTGTGGGGACTCCACCTTTTACATCATCCCTTAATGGTCCAATGGACATGCTGGGTTCCAAATCTTGACATATCCACAAGCTGATAGAATTGAACACTTTACACTATGGAGTAATTATGGAACCCACAAATGATTATTACAACATGGATTATTATCAATACCCACAACCTTACTATAGTGTATGAATTCCAATTAGTTTATTTTCCAAATTTCTAATTTTTAAGCTACCCTTTAAGAAAAAATAACTGTCTTATCGGTCTATAGATACAAATGTTATTTTTCCTTTCTTTTGTTGACACTCAAAATATAAATTATGTCATTTGATTAAATTAATTTAGATTTACTTAGAAACTTGCAATGATTCTTTTAATATCTTGAATTTTTGACCTCACACTTATGGGCATAAGACCCATTGCTTATGATGTTGTCGTGATGTTTTATTTTGTATATTGGGAATAATACCCCACTGCACATGAGAATGATGATTTGTTTGATATATTTGGCATAATCCAATTGCATTAGTTTTATGTATATGATTTCATGTGTTGGGCGTGGATCGTGAAGCACATAATTGATGAGATGTTTGTGTTGAGCACAAGCTCTGAAGCATATGAGTATTTGATGTTTTGTGTTGAGCGAGAAGGTCTGGAGAACATGAGTATTTGATGTTTGTGTTGAGCAAGAAGCTATGGAGAACATGAGTATTTGATGTTTGTGTTGAGAAAGAGGCTCTAGAGAACATGAGTATTTTGATGTATATGTTGAACGAGAGGCTCTAGAGAAAATGAGTTATGAAACATTTTTGTTGAGCAGGAAGCTCTAAAGCACATGAAAAGATAAGAATTGGAAGTGTTGGGCATAATCCCTGGAGCATTCCTAGATGATGTTGAGCATAAGCTCTAGAGCATCGGATCCTTAGCCATTGTATCCCTAGGTGTATCCTACAAATACATCCTAGCATTAGTGTTGAGCGAGGAGCTCTAGAATTGTACTAAGTTTATATCTCCTTGTTTCTTAGCGTTGAGTATGGGATCTGGATAAATGCTAGGAGTTACTGAAAAAAATTATTATGTTGAGTGAAAACAACTCTCATAAAACATTAATCACTTCTTACTTATTTTTAAGTTCTTAAATGAATTTCGAACTTATGTATCTCATCAAGTATTGAAGAACAACTATGTTAAACGAGGTAATCCAACATGCAAGGAGGTTTAGAGTTTCCTAACCTAGTTGAGGGTTGGTGCAAACTAGTGTTGGTCACTTATAACGCGTTCATTGCAATGGACTTTTGGATAAACAAAAATTTTAACATCAAAAATCAATATTAGAGGTACCTACACAATGTTTTGGAATATTGTGTAAGAATATGAAACGTGGACAATCGGATTACCTTCCGGAATATATAACTTTTATTTCTGGAAACGAACTATAAATCCTAAAAAATGAGGTTCTTCTGAGGTTCATATGTTATTTTTTTCACTAAAAATAATGAATATGTTTGCGGTGGTCAACTCGTTTGGTATGCAAATGGTGGAATTTTTTGAAAAAAATTATATAGAGTTGTAGATAATAGGTGTGTTTAGTGCATCATTATTTTTCCATATATATATATATATATATATATATATATATATGTATGTATGTATGTATGTATGTATGTATGTATGTATGTATGTATGTATGTATTAAGGAAGTGAGTGACGCCCTAAAATGGCAAGGTCGAGCGTTGGTCCATGGCATCTTGGTCTTAACATAGTCAATGAACGATATTTGTTTTTTTAGGATGTACCTCTTTGTGTTAGATTGAATTTCGTCCATTTAAAATTAAATAAAAAATAGAAAACGATAATAGATTTAAATAAAAATTACATATTCAGAATCTACAGATAGAGTTATAGAAGTGTGTGAATTTTCATTAGTAGTGGAAATGCGTGGAATATGCAAAATCATGCATGAAATAAGAGAAGTGGTACAAAACATGTTTTTTGTCATAAGACAGTCCAAAGCACTTGGTTTGGAATCCCAAACCTAAAACCAAAGCATCCAAGCCATCGACCACGTAGGTTGGAAAAAAGGTGCATGCCAAAATTCTAAATTTAAATCACGTGTGCACGTAGTATAAAAAGTAACGTGCAAAGACTAGAAGCACGATCGCGCTTTTGAGCGCGTATGCGTTAAACATGCTTGCACACATAGGTTTAGTTGATACTTTGCTTTGATTTTGTTTTCAAGCATTTGCAATGGAATGATGATGATTACCATGACGATAGTGATGAATAATGATGATGATGAGGAGGAGGGTGAGAATGATGATGATGAGAATGAGTACTATGATGAGGATGATGAGGATGATGATACTAATGATGATGGTGATGACGATGATGATGAAAACTAATGGTGATGATGATGATGATGATGATGATGATCACAATTACTATGACTATGATGACGATGATTATGATGATGATGCTCATGAGGATGATGATGCTGCTGATGATGATGATGATGATGACCATGATGATTGTGACCATGACAATGATGATGAAGAATGATGATGATGATGATGATGACGACGACGATGATGATGATGACTATGATCACAATGATGCTAGTGCTGTTGATGATGATGATGATGATGAGGACGATGACGATGATGATGATCATGATCATGAATAGTATGACTATGATGATGATGATTATGATGATGATAAGGATGGTGATGATCATGATGTTGACGAGGATGATGATTATGATGATGATGATGATGGTGATGAGGATGAGAATGATGACTATGATGATGACGAAGATGACGAGGACAACGACGATGATGATGATGATGAGGATGACAACAACGATGATCATGAGGATGATGACTATGAGGATGAGGATGAGGATGAAGAGAATGATGGCGATAATCACGATGACAATGATGATGAACAATGATGGTGATAATGATGATGATGATGATGAGGATGATGAGGAGGACGACGATGATGAAGAGAAATGCTGATGATGAAAGGTTTAGTTGAAACTTTGCTTTGATTTTATTTTCCATCATTTTGAATGGAATGATGATGATGACCATGACGATGATAATGAACAATGATGATTATGATGAGGAGGATAATGACAATGATTATGATGAGGACGATTACTATGATGATGAGGATGAGGATGAGGATGACAATGATGATGAACAATGATGGTGATGATGATGATGATGAGGATGAGGATGATTATGACAATGATGATGAGGAATGATGATGATGATGATGATGATGACGATGATAGGTTTAGTTTAAACTTTGATTTTATTTTATTTTCAATCATTTTCAATGGAATGTTGATGATGACCATGATGATGATGATGAACAATGACAATGATCATGATGATGAGGATGATGACAATGATGATGATGAGGATGATGACTATGATGACAAGGATGATGATGATGATGATGATGATGATGATGATGACAATGATGATCAATGATGATGATGATGAGGATGAGGATGATGATGACTATGATGAGGAACAATGGTGATGATGATGTTGATGTTGATGATGACCATGACAATGATGATGATGTTGATGAGGATGATGATAATCATGATTATGAGAATGATGACTATGATGATCATGAGGAGGATGAGGATGATGATGATGATGATGATGATGATGCCGATGACAATGATGATGAACAATGATGGTGATGATGATTATGATGATGAGGAGGAGGAGGAGGAGGAACAATGATGATGATGATGATGATGATAGGTTTAGTTAAAACTTTGCTTTGATTTTATTTTCAAGCATTTTCAATGGAATGATGATGATGACCATGACGATGATGATGAACAACGATGATGATGATGAGGAGGACGGATGACAATGGTGATGATGAGGATGATGATGAGGAGGATGATCATGATGATTATTGCGATGACTATGACTATGATGACGATGATTACGATGATGATGATGATGATTATGATGATGAGGATGATGATGTTAATAATTGTTGGGCCCTAGAATTGTCCATTTTTCCATCACTTATCGACATATCTTTCATCCATTTTCTTACCATTATTGCCCATTTATCATTCCATTTTCCATCCATTTGTTGTAATTGCGCGTAAAATAACATACTACTTCCATTGATGTTTTAAGTGGTTAATAATGATTATTTTCCTTTATCTTTGATGAATTGAAGACTATTATGCATAATTTTAACAATGATGGTTGATGGAGTGATTTGTCATGTACAAGATGCTCATAGATAGCTGTTACAGCCTTAACCGAAAACGAATGCCACATAAGAACACCTTGATTCATGTTTCAATTTGCAGGCAGTTGAAAATGATTCTCGAAAATACGAGACATGGGTTTTGTGCGTAACATCCTCATTTACCTAATACTTGATGAAATCTCCAAACAAAGCGACAGTTTGCGATATGCAAGTGATTCTTTGAGAAGGTATTTTCTAGATTTGCTGTTGCGGCTGGTTCCAAAGTTGCTAGCAGTTACGGCCGTGTTTTAGCTGTTATAGATCACAAGTTGGGGGTTTAGTTCTTCATTTCCATGAGATAATTTTATGTATAAATATGTAATCAATCTCATTGAGAAGGGAGATTTAGCAATAGGAGCGAACACAATGTTATGATGTAGGATTTGATCCATATCTATTGTAATCATTCATTCTGATAATGCATGTTGGAAGTTTCTTAATTATTGAGTTGTACACTTTCGTTGTGGAGATCCATCTCTTCTTAGTGGAGGAAGGGCCCTCTTCCCTGAGCAGATGCTGGTAGTATTGATTGTAGGTGTTTTATTTTGTAGACTTGTTATTTGTTAATTAATGCTTTCATGCATTAGATTTAACATAGTTGTTTTATTATTCAGTTTATGTTTTTATTCATTTGATTTATCATAGTGTTCTTCTGTTAATTCATTTTGATAGATCGTTGGCCAACATAGCACTTCTTTTAGATGTATGCAAATAGATCTTGTTTCATAAGAATTGATTATGTTGAAGTGTGATCATATTGACAGTTTGGATTTACGAATAGGTTTGAGGTTGGATTTACTTTCAAGAAGGTGTGATCTAGTTTACAAAGAGTTTCGATTGCATACCAATAGATCAACAGTGTCAGGTAAAAATTGTGCTTGCATAGATCTTGCACGATAACTTTGAAATAAAAGACTTCCTCGGGTTGATAATTTATGTTTAGCACTCTGCATGTTAAGTTTTAATTAATTGACGTATAGTGGGCAAAACATTTTGGCACCGTTGCTGGGGAAGTTATTAATTGTACAAAAGTACATCTTACATTATTTTGTAGATGCATTGTTAAAGTAGGGCATGTAGGTTGCATGATTACATTTCAGTTTATTGAATTTATTTTGAGTGTGAATTTTCCGTCTTTACATTAAGTTTTATTTCATTTTCAATATTTGCAGCATAAATCTTATCATTCCCCTTAGTGGTGTTGTAAGCACCACCCATTCTACTAACAAGTTGATAGGAACATTTGAAGGAGGAACCTCAAGATAGCACATAAAGAATCTAATGAAGAGATGGCATGGAAGAAAGATGTATAAGTTGTTACCTTCAAATTTCCCATCAGAGATTTGAGAGGAGTGGCACCAACAAAAAGAATTCCCCCACATGTTCTACCAAATTTTCACGGTTTGGAAAATGAAGACCCTGATGTATTTTAATTTCAATTTGAAGTACATTGTAGCGGATATGGTTATTATGCTAATGATCAAAAGTTGAATGTGTTTCCCCTTACTCTAAAAGTAACATCCCTCTCATGGTTAATGAGCCTCAGTGGGAATTGTATAAAAACTTGGGAAGACATGAAACATGTGTTCTTGAAAAGGTACCAAGATTATTGCAGGGTCAATGAAGACATCTTCGAAATGACACAAGGAGAAGAAGAGAGTCTAGAGGAATACATGGAACGCTTTCAATATAACCTCCAAAGATCCAAATAGAGGAAAGTGGGGAAGGATACCTTAAAAACACTTCTACTCAAGGGAATCCAAGCTGAATATTTAGAAGTATTAAATCTGATGGGAACAGGTAATGTATTTCAGTTAGCATATGATGATATTTGTGAGTTATGTAGAAGGTATTCAAGAGGAAACTTCAGGACCGGTAAGAGTTCTAAGGAAATTTTATCCTTATTTTTGAAATTTGCTGCAAAAACAAGAGTTTTAGGAGCTGAAATCAGTAATGTATTTAAAAATACTAAAGCTGATTCACAATTGGGTGTTTTACAGGAGGAAATAAGAGAAGCAAGGGATTTCACTTTGGATAGTCTTGAAAGTTGTGGTATATGTGACTTGAATCACTCCACAGATCATTGTCCCTCCTTACCAAGGATGAAAGAAACATATCAAAGAGATCTGGGAGTTGCCAAATCATTGCAATAGTCATGTCAACCATGGCCTACATCTATGGTTCAAAATTATATCCCTCCATTTCTTTACTCTCATACTCAATCATTGAATACTCTTCCACCACGGCAGCTATTGCAGCCTCAATTTAACTCTTACCTACCTTATCCATAAGGTTGGAATGGCCTATCTTATGATCACATGGCCACTCTCCCTCACACTGCAACACAACTTGTTCCTTCAATATCAACCTCACAAATCAATCATCTACATCAGCCATGCCTATTTTCTCATCAAACTTCTTGGTATCCAACACAATTTCCTATCCAATTCACCCTCCACCCTAACTATAATAAAGCAGTACAGTATGCTTAGAGTGCTGAACTGCAAAATGTTCCTACATTTCCCTCTTGTTCTACCTCATATACACCATTGCAAAAAGGTTGTGCGTTGTTGCAGCAAATCCATAAGAGGCCTGAACATGTTTTAAATCCAAGATTTATAGATGGAGTTTCTTTTAGCCCTCATAAGCAAGTAGACAAGATCAATAAGACACGCGTAATATTTGATGGAGAACAACCATTAGAACTAAAAGCACCATTCACATCATTAGATCCAAAACTCTTATGCAATGAGGAAGATCAGTTTAATAAGGATCTTCATGGTGTAACATCCATGAGCAATCAAGGGAACACAGACTATATTGAAGCTTGGTTTCAATCTGTCATCGGTCTGCAACATCATTCCATACTTCACCAATTCTTGGCACCATCATTTCAATGGAAGTTGATCTCTCATATCCTAGCATTCATAAAGTTATATTTTTCTATTAGGAGTATGGGCATACTTGAGTCACTTCTTTGAAAATGGCTCCATTGGAAATATGCATACACTTGAATGATTTTTTTTTCCAAGTAGAATAGGGTAGGGTAGAATAACATATAATAAAACCATGCTTTTGTTTTTTTAAGTTTTTATTTTTATTTTTGAATAAGTATGCTCTCTTCTTGTGCCTTGTTGCGATCTGGAAGATCAGAAAGTAGAAAGATAAGGAATGGGTATGAGATGTTTTCATGAATGCTTTGGAATTGTTGACTATTTGAACAAAATGCCTAAGTCATTTTTTTGTCATCAATTTCCCAATTTCAATTTTCTATATTTGTTACAAATAAAAATAAAAATATCATGAAAACAAAATTACAGTAATTACCGAAGGCGAATGAAGGATCCATAGGAAAATGAGTCAATGATTGTGGAACCCTTCAAGCTTGAAATTTGACATGAATTTGTTAGCTGCAACACCCAGCTGTGACAATGAGATGGAACACCCAGCTGTGACTGATTACTCTCAGCTGTGATTACTCTCAGCTGCGACAGTGAGCTGCAACACTAGCTATAACAGTGAGCAGCAAAACCTAGCTGTGACTGTGCTACAGGTAAAAATTTATGAGTTTGAGATATGTGTGTGTTGCACATCATGATATGTATTTATTTTTTATTTTCCATAAAAATGCACATGCTTTATTTCAACATTATGTCATTTTTTAAGAGTTGCAGCTACGACTACAACAGACTGTGTAAGTCAATATAGGTGCTAAATGGTTGAAATTTTTTGGTATGGATGTTTGTTATATTTAAATTTATATCATTAAAAAAATTCACACCTATTTCTATCACTTTTTGGGGGTCAAATTTCATTTATTAAAATTTTGGTGACATTTTGGTTTGAAAAGTTTATTAGAACATATTCGGGACAGTCCATTTTTGGGAGACCAAATGGAATTATTTTTAAAACTTGTTTACATCCCAAGTAAAAATTTTAATATAGTTTCCAAAACAATTTTAATTTTTACGATTGGGTGTCAAACAAAAAATTTATGGCCAAAATACTAACAGGGTGTCAAGCTGGCAGCTTAGGAACAGAGCAGAGACAGTCAATTTTTGGATTCCTTATTGGACATATCTTGAAAACCTGTTTCATTTTTATATTCCCCTATGAATCTAGTTTAAAAATCAATTTGAATCACTCCATTCTGATATCATATGCAAATTTTATGACCAAAATACCGACTTCCTATCACAAATCTGCATTCCTAAAACTCTATTTTCTGGACTGTTCACTGGCTTATTTGACCCATCAATTCTTGTTGGATTCAAAATATATTTCTAATGGATATACCTACATGAATCCACTTTCATCTCCAATTTTAATCACATCAATCGATTATCAAACGAAAAAGTTAATCCTAAAACCGTGACTATTGGTCTAGTCCTGAATTCGAAAAAACACCTTGTCATGTATGTTGTTACTGAGTGATTTGGAACATCATTACATAGAATTTTTAAAAAAATGTTTATAATGGAAATATACCTATGAATTTAATTTCATTTGGATTTTTAATCACTCAAATTGGACAAATATTGAAGAAGCTATGATCAGAATACCGTTGGTGAGTCTAGATGGACATTACTCCCGTGCAGATATAAAATGGATTTTGCTTTGTTCATTTTTCTTTGGATTTTTTTTTTTTTTATAAGTAATTGCTTGTTTTTTTTTTCATAATTTTTGGGTGAGGAGAGACCAATCATCTCTCTTCTTCCATCATCTCAAGTTTTGTTGCAGGAAAGTGCTAGGTTTTTGCAGGTCCTTGGAAGAAGAAGGTCAATGCATGCCCGAGTGACTCTTTAAGACTTTTTCTCAATTTGTAAATGGATTGATCACATAAAAAAATGGATATATTGATGTTCAAACCATACAGAGTCCAATGTTTTCGAAGTAAAGTCTCATTGCTACATGCCAAGAATCATTTTTTGACACGTGTCATACCAATTGTTGCCGAAAAAAAAACCCCTCAAGAATCCAATTGCCCTATGGTAGATTCATTAACCCTCCTCATTTTAAGACCCTAAAAATCCATTCATGTTGAAGGCCCATTTTCCAATGCTTATGTAGTCACCTTAACCGTTTTATTTTCCATCAGTACTACATCATGACTTCACATATACTTTCCACTTCTGAGTTTCATGTTTGTTCTATTTTTCACTATGATTCTTCACAATCATTTATTTTGTACTCGTATGGGATGATGTGGAATTCATTAAGGTCTACCTTCTAATTATCTTGTCCCATCGACTCCAACACATCATCTTGGATCGAGATTAGAATTTTTATAGTGCCCTGGTATCTACATGAATCAATGGCATATTTACTTGTTGTTAATCATGGGGATTCATCAATGCCTCTTGATTGGAAAATGTTGCAGGTGACTCGAATCCAGCACATCCATTCATACCTGTCAAGATGCACTAAGGTACTTTAGAGCTCACTGTCATCAAAGGTGAGTTGCTCCACATTGGTTAATGGCATACATTAATGGTCGTTAATCCAATGATTTATTTCCATGCTCGACTTCAGCACATTCATTCGCATGGTAAGAATTGCACCTCAGTTTGTAGCAGTTGAATATTATGTGATATAATATTTTCAACAATGAATTGTAGCATCATTTGTTCAGTAGTCTTGCAACTCCTTTCCATTTTCATTTTTGCAGTTGATTTTCAAAATAAGAGAATGGGATTTCTACTTCTATGGTAAAATTTCTCCTAATCAATTGTCTCAGCAGTTAGTCTTACATGCAACCAGCACAACATCATGGATCAAATTCAGTCTCATACAGTTTCGGATCTCATATACATATGTCTCAGCATTAGATCAGCCTACATAGCTCCATCATACACTAGTCCATTCATGGCAACCAAGGCTTCCATGGAGGTAACACTTGAGGTAAAATAGCATGAGTTTTTTATTTATTAAAGATTTAGGGAAATGTCAAGAAGAACCACTAAATATTATCCATTTCCATTGTCTATATAGCATTTTATGTCCATCCATTTCCATCATATCCTACTCAATTCTAACACTTCATCATTCATGCACATCCACTTCAAATTCCTACCCAACATCTCACCAACCCAACTGACCAAGCATGAAAATAATCGAAGGATACCTTACTGTTGTCACACAAGAACCAACTGTAAGAAAAGAAGTCTTTTTGTTGCCACACAAGAACCAGCAGTAAGAAAATAAGTCTTGTTGCTGCCACACAAGAACCTACAACAAAAGAAGCCTACGCTACCATACAACAAAGGATGCATTTCAAAGGTATGTGTTTCTTGGTTCACCTAATATATAAATCAGTTCAAAAGCATGCATGTTGTGGCTGAAGGAGAATATAGGGGGCTTATTTGCAAGTTACATGAATGGTTCTTCTATCAAAAACCACATATCCAGTATGTACAAGATAGAAGAAAAGTTTGATAGCAACAATAATATCAATTCTTATTACTGTAAATGTGAGGAATGGAAATCACAACATGGTATGCTTGGTTACTTCTACCTCTACTAGAAGCATACTTTTTCAACAATCATTTTTTTATGGGACTGTATATGAGATTTCGAAGGTATATTATAACCAACATTCCTATATCAGTGCATACCAGTGTTATCTTGTACATTCAAGGCAGGGGAATGATAACATTTATGACTGGTTCTAATCTTTTATGGGTATTCCTTTTGGACATCCATCATATACTTAGGCTTTAGCATGCTATTGCAGTCTTAGAGGGAAGTCTATGGTAGCATTTGAACAATGTTTGGTATTCCTTTGGTTTATTTTCACTAAGTCTGAACCAGTAAGGATTAACAACAATAGAAAGGTATAATTTTATTGGTATAAGCAAGAAATTTCAGATGATGATCTACAACACTTTTGGATTGCAAGGAGTGTGAAATAAATAAAAAAATGAGCTTCAACATTTATTAAGTAAGCATTCCATGAACATATTTCAAAATCAGTAATTACAACAGTACTCCAACACATCTTTAACAGTATTGTGTTGTAGTTAGAAGATGAGACAATTTTATGACATTCTTTTCTCTACATGAAGATTGGAGGGCTACAAAACTCATTGGAATTTCCATATTTTCTCTTGGGGCAGCCACATCTTTGCTACTTCATCTTAATTACATGGTAAACTTGGCATTTGATACCATGAGCTTATTTGAATTAGGTTTGGTGCTCTCACAAAGTTATATGCATGAGTTTTGTTGAGTGATTGAGAGCCATATAAATTTGATATCTGCATTTATGTAGCAACATCCTAAACAGATCTATGCTATATTCTTCTCCATGGAGCAATGGGCCAGTTGTTACAAGTGAAATGTTTGTGAAAATTTGAGAATCATTGAATGCTGCATATGTTAAGTTTGGGGGATATGGCTAATTTCCAACTAATATAACAACTCCTACTTTCCATGAGGACATGAAAAATTATTCAGTTTGGGGGAGGAGCTACTATGCTTGCTAGTTTTTCATTTACATTCATATTTGAATTGAGCATATCTCACAAACCACGAATTTAATCCTAATGAAATTTGGACAGGGAATGCATAACATTATGAAAAACATCCGTGACAAGTTTTAGCTCAATCTAGTGCAAATTTTTT
Source organism: Pseudotsuga menziesii (assembly GCA_001517045.1). NCBI lineage: Eukaryota > Viridiplantae > Streptophyta > Pinopsida > Pinales > Pinaceae > Pseudotsuga > Pseudotsuga menziesii. The sequence continues at coordinate 10,133 of LPNX010771698.1, read as the reverse complement.
GAGAAAATGACCATCATCACCTACAGCTAGTTCGCATTTTTCTCAAAATACGTGACGTGGGTTTGTCTAATTTTTGGTGTGGAGATGAAATATAATAGTAGTTACTTGATTACAAAATTTCATCCCAACCCACTTTATATTTTGTGAAATATTGGTTCAGGAAGTTCAGCTGCAACACATTTTTATTCATGTTCATCTACAAAAGTGCAGAAATTGAAATGTGCATATATTTCAATTGGTAAGTTGGATTCTCATGATTTTTGTACATGAAGTGTGTAATACCAAGATGAACAATCTTGGAAATTTTCATCCCAATCCAATGTACGGTTGTTGAGAAAATGGCCATAATCACCTACATCCAATTTGCATTTTTCTCAAAATTCATGATCTGGGTTTGTCTAGTTTTCAGCGTCGAGATGAAATAGAACGGTAGTTAATTTCTTGAAAAATTTCAGCCCAACCCAGTTCGTCATTTGGAATACAATGACTTCATAAGTTTTCCATTCAAAAGGCTGCAACACTGTAAAATATTGCCATTGTCCCGTTCCATTCAGCTGCAACTCTGTTTTTTGTTCTGTTTAGTTGTTTAGCTATGAATCCATTTTTCTATTCCGTTTAGCTGCGAATTTGTTTCCCGTTCTATTCAGCTGCAACTCCATTTTCTATTGCATTCAGTTGCGACTCAGTTTCCTTTTCGTTCAGCAGCAACTCCATTTTTCGTTCCGTTCAGTTGCGACTCCGTTCCCCGTTCCATTCAGCTGCAACTCCATTTTCCATTCCATTCAGCTGCAACTCCATTTCCCATTCTCTTCAGCTGCAACTCCATTCAGCTGTGACTCCTCCAAATTCGTCGCTAAATTTAGCACTATTTGGGCTGCAACTCTACCAAAATATTCGCTAAAACCTTCGCCAAATTCTCTGCTAAAATAGGTTGTGACTACACCAAATCTATACTAAAGAGCTGCGACTCGACCAAATTTTCTGCTAAATACTCCGCTAAGTGACTCTCCCAATTTCTATTAAACTCTCCATTTCTTCTAGTTGCAGCTGTGCGAATGGTAAAATGAAGGAACAAGTGAATGATTTTTTCTAGTTGGATGCTACACAGGTATTGGGTTGCATGAGGACATGAAACAAGTTTAATTTGGGGGAGATGTTGGGCCCTTGAATTTTCCATTTTTCCATCACTTATCGACACATCTTTCATCCATTTTCTTACCATTATTACCCATTTATCATTCCATTTTACATCCATTTGTTGTAACTGCGCGTAAAATAACATACTACTTCCATTAATGTTTTAAGTAGTTAATAATGATTATTTTTCTTAGTCTTTGATGAATTGAATACTATTATGCATAATTTTATTAATGATGGTTTATGGAGTGATTTGTCATGTACAGGATGCTCATATCCAGCTGTTACAGCCTTAACCGAAAATGCATGCCACATAAGAACATCTTGATTCACGTTTCGATTTGCAGGCACTTGAAAATGAATCTCAAAAATTTGAGAGATGGGTTTTGTGCATAACATCCTCATTTACATAACATGTAAAGAAATATCCAAACAAAGCCACGGTTTGCGATATGCAGGTGGTTCTTAGAAAGGGTATTTTCTAGATTTGCCATTGCAGTCGGTTCCAAAGTTGGCAGTAGTTATGGCCGTGTTTCAGCTATTACAGACCACAAGTTGGGGGTTCAGTTCTTCATTTCCATGAGATAATTTTATGTATAAATATGTAATCAATCTCATTGATAAGGGAGATTTAGCAATAGGAGAGAACACAATGTTATGATGTAGGATTTGATCCATATCTATTGTAATCATTCATTCTGATAATGCATATTGGTAGTTTCTTAATTCTGAAGTTGTAGACTTTCATTGTGGAGATCCAGCTTTGCTCAGTTAAGGAAGGGCTCTCTTCCCTGAGCAGATGCTGGTAGTATTAATTGTAGGTGTTTTATTTTGTAGATCTTTTATTTGTTAATTCATGCTTTCATGCATTAGATTTATCATAGTTGTTTTATTATTCAGCTCATGTTTTTATTCATTTGATTTATCATAGTGTTCTTCTATTAATTCCTTTTGATAGATCGTTGGCCAACATAGCACTTCTTTTCAATGTATGCAATTAGATCTTGTTTCATAAGAATTGATTATGTTGAAGTGTGATCAGATTGATAGTTTGGATTTACGAATAGGTTCAGGGTTTGATTTATTTTCAAGAAGGTGTGATCTAGTTTACAAAGAGTTTCGATTGGATACCAATAGATCAATAGTGTCAGGTAGAAATTGTGCTTGCATAGATCTTGCATGATAAATTTGAGATAAAAGACTTCCTTAGGTTGATAATTTATGTTTATCACTCTGCATGTTAAGTTTTAGTTAACTGACATATAGTGGGCACAACAATAATGATGATGACCATGACGATGATGATGAACAATGATGACGATGAGGATGATGATAATGATGATGATGATGACGATGATTACTATGATGATGATGATGATGATGATGGTAATGATAATGATGAAAATCACGATCACAATGATGATGATGATGATGATGATTATGATGACGACGATGACAATGATGATGATGATGATGATGATGATGACTATGATGATGATGATGATGATGATGATGAGGATGAGGATGATGACTATGATGATGAGGATGAGGATGAGGATGATGATGATGATGATGATGATGATGACTATGCTGTTGATGATGAGGATGATGATGATGATGACGCTGATGATGACGATGACGATGGTGATGATGATGAACAATGATAGTGATGACGATGATGACAACGATGATGACGAGGAACAATGACGACAATGATGAGGATGAGGATGAGGACAATGAGCATGATGAGGATGATGACTATGATGCTAATGATAATGATGATGTTGACAATGATGATGACAATGATGATGTTGACAATGATGATGACAATGATGATGATGAGGATGATGACTATGATGAGAACGATGAGGATGATGATGATGATGATGATGATGAGGACGATGACTATGATGATGATGAGGAGGAGGAGGAGGAGGATGAGGATGATACTAATGACAACGATAATGAGGAACAATAATGATGACGATGATGATGATGATGAGGATGATGAATATGATGATGAATATGATGTTGATGTTGATGACGATGATAATGATGATGAACAATGATGGTGATGGTTATGATGACGAGGAGGATGATAATGATGATGACGATGATGAAGAATAATGATGATGATGATGATGATGATAGGTTTACTTGAAAATTTTGTTTGATTTTATTTTCAAACATTTTCCATGGAATGATGATGGTGACCATGACGATGATGATGAACAATGATGAGGAGGAGGAGGAAGATGATGACAATGATGATTATGAGGATGATGACTATAAAAATTATGATGAGGATGATGATGATGATGAGGATGAGGATGATGACAATGATGATTATGAGGATGATGACTATGATCATTATGATGAGGATGACGATGATGATGATGATGATGACGAAGATGATGATGATGATGATGATGATGATGATCACGATGACTATGACGATGATGACGATGATTATGATTATGATGATGATGATTACGATCATGAGGGTGATGATGATGATAATGGTGAGGATTTTTGTTATTGAAAATGGTGTTATTTACCATGGTCTCCATTGTTGCTACTGTCTTGGCCATGGTCACCACTGTCACTATTGTCGCACTAGGGCTTGAGGCCATGTGTTATTAACCATGGTCACCACTAAACCTTTACTAAACCTCGACACTCATCCTTCATCAGTGTTGGAGGCCTGCATTACCCTCCACTAGCTATCAGTAAGGAGCCTAAGACCTCATAATGGCACCGATGGGCTTAAGAACAAATTAGTGGTGAAGACACTATTGTAAAAATAATCATACGTGTGAGTACCAAGACATTGTTTAAGAATTTTAGTCGTTAAATGGGATAAATGTTAGGAAGTAAATGTTGCAAATATTAAGAAGCAATGTGCATGTGTGTGTCTACCCATACGCATTGATACACATGCGCACTCATATGGATGTGTGCGCGCTCTTATACACATGTGCATGCTCATAAATACACGTGCACACACATGTTTCTAGTTAAAAAAAATAGAGATCTGGATTCTTGGGGTTGCTACCAATTTTCATGGGTTTTCTACAATTGTTCGTGCGTATTGTGCTCCTAAAATTTGGAATTTGGCTCACACTCAATCATCAATTGGACACTCTTTGATCTACTGGATAGAAGATCACTCTTGGAATGTAACAACAATCTTCAGTCATCTTGGAAGTTAGTGGATACATTCAAACTACAATTTTTCATTGCAAGAAGAGATAATTTTGAATAGGTATGGTGAATTGAAAATAATTTTTTTCATTCACAAGATTCCAGATCATTTCATTGATTTATGTTTTATCATATGCCTATAACAATATCTCTCTCATAGACAACAATTAATTTCATAAGAAAAATTATCAACTTCACATCTAAACAAGTCTCATATTCTCCATACAAGATGAAGTATGCAATGTTAACTAATATATGTTGCACATGAATATATTTTTATTTCACACAATGATGGCATAGATGAAGTTATCTCCTGAGACTCTTCAATGTAAACAAAAAACTTTGAAGCAATTATGGGAAAGGGTCCATATTGAATAGTTCACCAAGTTTTCCATATTCTCTATACAAGATGAAGTATGCAATGTAGAGTAATAATAATTTGCACATGAATATATTTTGATTTTCCACAAGTATGGCATAGTTGAGGTTCTCTCTTAGGACTCTTCAATTTATATAAAAACCTTGGAATAAATCATGGGATAGGGCCCATATTAAATAGTTCAACATCTTGTCCATGCTCTCCTCTTCATGCTACATTTATCATAACATGCCTTTGAGCTTGACAGGGATTCTTATACCTCAATGATTTCTCCTTTTTTTGAGGGATTTGCAACATCCTCATTATGTAATTAGTCAATTTGTTCTCTTTAGTTAGTCTAACTGAATGAGTGCAATTTATTCAATTTATTCCCAAGACATCCAAACAAAAACTTGTGTCTTCCCTCACAACTAATGTGGCATATTACGTGTAATGTCATCTCGTTTGAAGGTGTTGGAAATGAAGAATATTTCACTCATTTTCTTGTGACTTCCAATCATTTTTGAACACAAAGGAAGTCATAATCCTAGCTGTAATACCTACAAACTTGACTCTCTTTACTTGACTCTGCTAGATAATAGAAATGAAACTTTAGCTTGAACATAAAGAGAAACCTTTAATCATCCTTTATGTATCAATGGAAATAATTACCATACTGACATATCTGTAATTTAATTAACTATGTTGGAATGTGTCATGTTTCTTATATAATGGAACTAATACCTTATTTGTTGCTTCTTATGCAGGGGTAGACCTCATATTTTTTATAAAGAAAATTTCGGAGATGGGAAACTCACGTAACAGAGTAAGAAAAACTAGAAGGAATATGCCCATTGAAAAGGAAAATGAGGTACAAGATAAAAGGCCAGTTTGGAAATGGATAGAGTGAGACATGGTCCAGACATTTCCACTGATACTGTGACTGATCCTAAAATATTTCATGACATAACAGCCTCCAGTTCAAAACCACGAGTGAAGCGATTGCATCTAACAGACCCAAATCAAATCCCAACATCAAAACAGTCCCCAACCAGCAATCCAACAACAAGCCATGTTGAATCTCTTGAAGACATAGGTATATTGAGAGACTCTAGGTGTTAAGCGTTGGACCTAGGAGCAATGATTAATTTGTAATCTCTACAGGAAGACCACAACCGTATCGAGCACACTCCCAATATGGACCAATATGTGAATGAAGTGCCACAACAAAGAACCCTTGGGATTCATACCTCATGTCCACCTTCCCTACATCGACTATCTAGTGCAAGAAAAAGGACTCGTAGATGTATCCATGTGAATGATAGTTCTCTGTCAGGCCTTGAAGGTAAGTTTCCCAAACACACTATCGATTGGAAATGTAGCAAATTAATGAAGGAATATTTTTGAATCCAAAGGCGATGTAGGTAAATGTCAATTATTATTATGTTTGTTAAATTCAAATTGTTTAGTTGTTGTTAGGAAAATTCCGGGCATAAATATGGTTATAAGTTCAGAGGATAATAATCATATTGTTACAAATCTCCAATCTTCTTTTAATGCACTTGGGAAGATGTCTAGTACTAAACATATTTGTGCAGATCATCATGTGTTATTTAATCAGTTGTAAGCAATTCCACACGGAAACATTGCCTCCTTTCACACACTTTTCATGTACTTAAATTAAATAGAATAACTATTAATAAGTACTCTATTATAAGAGAAAATCTTCATACTCCAGGTGGAAAATATTGTTGGGATTTTGTCGGCAGGTTGCCTCATCGAGATCAGAAGCTAATTGATGTTGTTAAGGACTTAGTAAAAAATTTATGGCATGATCATACCAGACCTTCATCTAACCAAAGAAATGTGCTAAAGCTGAGAAAAGGTTCTACTAAATGTGAATCCCATGCCAAACACTTCCTTGACACAACATAGACTAAACTCTATGAGAGATTCAAGAATGAGCACACATAATTGAACCTCGGCCAAAGTTCCTTCGAGAAATGTAAACCATGGTACGTTCGTATATGGATTGATTGAAACACATGCGGTTGTAGATGCCATGTAGAATATGAATATTTTTATGACACGTATAAACATATATTTTGTGATTTTCATACTAACATTGAGTAGGGCTGCAATGAATCCGTAATACCACTGACTGCATCGAGATATTTTATCGTCAAAATCATGTCTCCAAAGCATGAAGGAAAAAAATACTATGGAAAATCATGTCTATATGGGAATTTTTCTAGGTGCATTGGGTTTTCTATTTTGAACCGTTGCATTCATGAAAGCAATGAGAATGAATTTGGCAGTATGACCATGGAGATGCAGAGCTTCAAGTACATAACCAATCAATCAAATAGTGCAAAGGAAACTAAGAAGGTTTCATTAGTGAAGTCATAGGTGCAAGTGATTATTGCATGTTTTTCCTCTTACACGTTCAATTTCTACATACACATTCTTTAAAGGCCACATTTTAATATGACCATTTTTGTCATGGCAATAGGTACGAGTATGTGATTTTTTGAGAAATTTCTACAAGAAAAATGAGCAGTATGTTCAACATGTGAATGTATCGCGATGGCAAGATGAGCAGTACAAAAAATGTACGGACAAATTTCCCATTGGGACCATAATGTCAATCATGGATTTTGCAAAAAACTACATCCTTCAACCACAAAATGAAATTAAGATTCAATACTACCATCCCGACCAATTCAACATCATGGTACATATTACATATAGGCATGGCCCTCAGATAAGCATTAACAACAGGATAATACAGAAGAAGACAAACTTTTACATAATTGATAAAAGATTCCATGATCTACATTATGTGCAACATTGTTTTCGATTTTTCTATGATCAGCTAAAGGAGGGAGATATACAGATGGATTAGCATTGGATATGGTCAGATGTTGTGCGGGCCAGTTAAAAAATTCCTGAGTCTTCCAATGGATGAGTATGTTACATAAGACGTACAATGTACCGCATGTATGAAACTACTTTGAGACCAAGAACAGAAAAGGTGGGAATGACGGGGCTGGTGCATGCATCAAGACCGCACTACGAAGGGAGGAGATGAGGTTTACCAGAAAAACCCATATCAAAGATGTAGAATCCATAGTTCAATGGTGCTCTACAACAATGTCAGACCGGACTAAAGTGCAACATACATCATCAGGGGAATCAAGGCCATTCAAGAATTTTTGGCAAGTGGTTGACATAGATTGATCCTATTCCTATAGTTGCAACAGAGTATGAGTAACACATGGATTTCATTTTGTTCAAAGCTTAAACAACCCCCAATTTGAAATATGGACATGGAAACTTGCTTTCTTTTGTAGCCCTTGTAGTAGTGGTGAATGGGATGAACGTGAATGCATGGATTGGGTTGATGATTGGGATCGTGTGTCACTTGTCTTAGATCCACATGTACTCCTTGAAACAACCCACTTAGAGGAGGTTTAGTCAGCGATTTTGGCAGACTACGACCATATCTCAAATCTTGTACAACCAGGACACATATATGCAGTTTTTTGCGTGAAAGACAATGAATAGGGAAAAAATTATTGGTTGGCATGATGCATTTGAGGTAAGAAAATGCTCAACGGTTCATTGGTTGATGGTGAAGGAAATGAATTTCCTATTTTCTCGATGGTGGTTGAGGGTGAATATCTTATACTAGATGGGAAATCAAGAAGAACTAGTGGTCATGTATTCGTGGATTATATACTAGGTTATGTGGTCTATCACTTCACAAGCTTGATTATTGGAATGAAAATCCATCTATAGACAATGTCAACTGATAAATCAACCAAGGTACATTACTTCTTTCCTCATTCATAGCATGAGATATTGATGGAGCAATTACCAATAGAGAGGATCCAGATGGCTATATTGAATGAGACTAGGTAATTGTGCTTACACTCCATAGGGGTGAAACCCTAGTTTGTATAATCTATCCTAAAAGAATGCATGAGCCATGATAAATCAGGGGGGATGCCACATTGGCCATAATCCTATTCCACAATCCTAACGGAACCGACAGTTCATCGATCGAATCGCCAGTTAACATTTTATGGCGAGTTGCAGTAGGCCTACAAAATCCATTCAGGGACACCTAGGAAAATTCAAGGTCGGGGTCCAAAAACCAAAATGGGTGGTGAGTTCCTAATTCATCGGCTCCTGCAGGTGTTTTTGTTCATGTTCTCCCTAGGCAGGCCACCCCCGGCAGCTCGACACAGGGTTTTTTGGGGCTGGTGCATTCTTTCTAGGGTTGCATGGACCCCACTAGGGAGAAACCCTAGTTTTCAAAATATATCTTGGAGTCATGCTTAGGTCATGTGGAGTCATGTGGGAGGCCACCCCCACCATAATCCCCTACCACGATCCAAATGGAACAGATGGTTCATCCACTGGATCCTTAATCAACGTTCTATGGTGAGTTGTAGTAGGCCTACAAAAGTCGTTCACGGAGACCTAGCCAATTCAAGACTCGGGTCCAAAAACCAAAATGAGCAGTGATTTTTTATTTCATTGGCTACTAGAGGTGTGTTTTAGAATGGACTGCATGGGAAATCCACCCCGAGCCACTCAGCATAGGGGTTTGCAGGGTCGATGCATCATTGCTAGGGTTGCATGGACCCCATTTTCATGCGACTTTCAACTCGACATAACTCAATAAATGGAGATCAGATCAATGAACCATCAAATCCTTTGGTATCATGGCATACCATTTCCTCTAGTGGTCCCTCTCCATCGGGTTTCCATGGCCTAGTGACTTCATTGTGGATTAGGTTCATAAAATAGGGTTTTTCTCAGTTTCCTTCAATACAACTCTCACATTTGTGGGTCAACTCTGCAAAAACCTCCACTATGCCAGTATTGGTAGTGTTCCCATATCATCATTTCCCATACACAATTTTTGATTCCAACTATGTGCAATATTGCTGCTCCATTTTATTTTTCGATACGAGATGGAGAGTCACCAAGTGTCCCTGAACGACATTTTCATGCGACTTTCAACTCGACATATATCGGAAAATGGAGGTCGGATCAAAGAGCCATCAAATCCTCTAGCCTCTTGCAATTCCATTACGTCTAGGGGCCCTCTCCACAATGTTGTAAGATCCCCCTCCCACCTTGAAGAACTAAGAGCGACTTGTAAAACCAGAAAATGAATCATAATTGCATGAAACCCTCACCACAAGGAATTTTCACCCACTGTAGGTTGATCAAAGGGTACTTTATATGATCATGGAGAACATTATATAACGTATAATGTTAAGTATAATCATGGAGCATTACAACACCCATACATATACATATCATGTGTGGAACCCTATATGGGTAATAATGAAAAGTACATTGGGGATTTATCTATATATATAAGGTATGCATTATAATTAAAACATAGTTGAGGTTA
>LPNX010771680.1:0-13919 GCA_001517045.1 Pseudotsuga menziesii | reverse complement strand
TGCAAAAATTAGATGTGTATTTTCAGTTGAATCCAATGGTGGAAGAAGATGCCTTAAAAATGGCCATATTGCACTTGGAAGGAGATTCCAATGAATAGTGGTTCCATAGCCTGAAAAAAATTGGTCATGATCAGTTTAACACATATGGATAAGTTATTGACAGGGTACTAGAGATATTTGAGCAAAAATATTCGGAATTGTCTTTCAAAGAACTAGCACAGTTGAACCAAGTTGGGACCCCGACTAATTATATGATGGAATTTCAAAAATTATCAGTCAAGGTGGATGATGTGTCTATGGGAAGGTTAGTATTGTTTTTCACTGAATTTTTGGTTGAACCCTTAAAAGTTTTGGTCAAATCCCACAAGCCCACTAGAATAAATGATGCTATGAGCTTGACTAGAGATCTCCAAAAGGTGCTTCCTAGAACAAGATTTCGTCCTAAGCCTAACTTCATATTTGAAACGAAGCATTGGAAAAGAGATGCACCTGATAAGAATCCTTTGCAAAGAGATTCAATTGAAAAGAATAAGAAAGAAGGACTAAAAAGGGATGAAAATCAAAGAAAAAAATTGTGCTTCACATGCTTTCAACCATGGACACCGGGGCATAAATGCACTAATGGAAAAGCTCAATACATAGAAATATTTTCTGATAATTATGAGTATAATGAAGTTCATCTCACACTTGTTCCAAAAAATATTTTGAAGACAAGGGAAAGGAGATTGAGAAGCAGAACTATCAAAGAATACTTAGTAAAATGGAAGGATCTACCAAGTGAATATGCCACATGGGAAGAGGAGAATATTTTTCAGCATCCAAATCTGAAATTTATTGAGTAAAAGCAATCTTGGCTGGGGAGGACTGTAATTTCCCCATTAAAATACTTTCCTAGGAGGAAAATTCCATAAATCCTACTAGTTCCCTAGGTTAGATGGATACATTTGGAAATTTTAATAAGGGAGCTAATAAATGATGTTCATACATTAGAATGGGATAAATATTTAATAATTTATCTTATTAAATAAATACAAGAGAAAATTGAAGTGGAAATGGAGCATGGAGACACATGGAGAATATGGGGCCCTCACAAGCTAGAAATTTGGTGCCACATGGAATCCTCCTCTTGCAATTTTGAATCCATGAGAATACTAAAGGTTATTGGATGAGTTATCGGGATAAAACACTTGTAAATATGCATCATAGGTCTAATTTTGGAGGAAATGTAACTTACATGGGAGAGGAAGAGTCATTTTGGAGATAGTGACACACTTGGACTAGATTCCCTAGCTCTATGACAACAATGATGAAGATAATATGACACCTATGACACAAATCAGATATGAAGGCTGACATATGACATATCGTACATGTCAGTTTGAAATAGATCATCCAATATATATCTCATGGAGTTGGGGAAGCTCAATGGGCTCCAACGCGAATTTAGGGAAGCTGGAAGGCTAGGAAAGGGAGGACACATGGAAAATCATGAGCACGCACCCTAATTCGAATTGGATTGATTTTGTGGATGGATTTGGAACCTTATATGGCTAAATATGTTTATAAAATAAAGGAAGCAACCAATATAAGATATTTTGATCATTTGTGAATTGTGAGAGCTAGTGAATCACTAGTTTTCTTACCTTAGCCAATTTCGACGATGAAAGATTCCCATCCAAGTTGGTGTTTGGAGAGGCCACTTGGGTATTTCAAGTATATTTAACATATTTTTAGTTGCATGTGTAAGCTACAGGGAATATTGTGGGTTCCTCTACTGCAGCACTTCCTCTCAACCATTTATAGTTTTCTTTGCATATTCATGCTCCTGGAGGGATTGTGCCTTGGGTGAGCTCTTATACTCTATGGAAGAGCTCTTAATGATATATTTATGATTTAAATCTGTTAAATATTATATTTTCCTCATTCTCATAAATTTTCAATTTTAAATAGCCCAGATTTGTATGTCAAAATGACTTTTAATGAGCAAACAATGACCATTTCCACTCTATTTTGATATATGTCATGGTAATGCTTATTATTTCAAATAGAAAAATGTATCTCAGATAAATGTATGATGAATGGAATGTAATTAATGTGTACGAAAAGTATCATGTTCAGTCCTTAAGCATTGGAATCCATTTTACTCATTTTTATTGCATTAGGAGAAGATTTGGTGCATTTTCCCCAAGGGTTGAAATTGTGATTTGGGAGTTTTTTTGGAAAGAGTCATAAAAATATGTATAAAATGAAACATAATGAAAATTATATTTTTAAAATTTCCCTTACACATCCCTTACCTTTTTTCATAAATTCGATTGGGTTTTGGAGCATTTGAGAAGCCATTTCCAGCATTTACCCGGGAGGGGTTGGAACCCCAAATTCCTAGTAAACACTCCTACTTTGATAATAATATAAAACTAGTTTTTAGAAGTGATTGGAGGGTTATAAATAATATATGAAAATAATATTTAATTATTAATATCATTCATACACATTCTAAGAATATTTGGGATCATTTGGGTGAATTAGGAGACCTAGACATCAAAACTAGTCAAAGGTCGAAATAGGGAAAAAAAGTGAAAAAAAATGTCCCTTACAAATCCCTTACCTATTTTCAGAAATTCAATTGATTTTGGAGCATTTAAGAATCCATTTCCAGCATTTACCCGGGAGGGGTTGGAACCCCAAATTCCTAGTAAACACTCCTACTTTGATAAGAATATAAAACTAGTTTTCAGAAGTGATTGGAGGGTTATAAATAATCTATGAAAATAATATTTAAGTATTAATATAATTCATACACATTATAAGAATATTTGGGATCATTTGGGTGAATTAGGATACCTAGACATCAAAACTAGTCAAAGGTCGAAATAGGGAAAAAAAAGTGAAAAAAAATGGTCATTTAATAAAATTTCAAAAAAGGACATTACAAGTGGTATTAGAGCATGGTATTGGAACCTAATGGCCTTAACAAGTATTTAAAGCAATAATAAACCACCCTTATATCCTGAAGTGTAATGTGGTTTTGTTGGAGAAGAAGATGTAGTAGAAGAAGAGGCACATTCTGCTGAAATTCTGACTAACAAGGGGAAGGGATACACTGATCCTGAGAAAGTGGAATATATTAAAATCATAAAACCTATGTTTGATCACATAACCAATAACATGAACCAACATATTATGAGAGGGCTCTAATTTTTTATTATCCAATTTGGAAGCAAATTAGGAGTAATAGGAGATAGCAGTAGTTCACAATCAGAAGAAAAGAAGACAATGGGTGAGCATATTTTCTCAAGAAAATGACCTCATAATAGGCCCCATGAATTTCAGAGCACACCAAGGCCTACTAGACCTAAATATCTTGTACCCATAGAAGAGCCTAACATTTAAATTGAACTTGCTACAATGGCAAAATAATGCAATAAATTGGATGAAGATTGTAAAAGAAGTGCACCATTTGATCAGTACTTTTTTGCAGCAAACAAACTTAAAAAGAAGGAAGATAATAAGTCTCTATACAAAAACAAAGACTTAAATTATGCCATTAGTAAAGTTCCACTCCCTATTTTTTATGGTTCCTCTCAAAGTTCTGGTAACACTTGGGTGCAAAAATTAGATGTGTATTTTCAGTTGAATCCAATGGTGGAAGAAGATTCCTTAAAAATAGCCATATTGCACTTGGAAGGGGATGCCAATGATTGGTGGTTACATGGCCTAAAAAATTTGGGTCATGATCAAGTTAACACATATGGAGAATTTATTGAGAGGGTACTAGAGAGATTTGACAAAAAAATATCCGGAATTGTCTTTCAAAGAACTAGCACATTTGAAGCAAGTTGGGACCTCGACTAATTATATGATGGAATTTCAAAAATTATCATTCAAGGTGGCTGATGTGTATATGGGAAGGTTAGTATTGTTTTTCACTGAAGTTTTAGTTGAACCCTTAAAATTTTTGGTCAAATCCCACAAGCCCACTACATTAAAAGATGCAATGAGCTTGACTAGAGATCTCCAAAATCTGCTTCCTAGAACAAGATTTCCTCTTAAGCCTAACTTCAGATTTGAAAATAAGCCTTGGAAAAGAGATGCACCTAATAAGAATCCTTTGAAAAGAGATACAATTTAAAATAATAATAAATAAGGACTAAATAGGGATGAACTTCGAAGAAAAAAATTGTGCTTCACATCCTTTCAACCATGGACACCGAGGTATAAATGCACTAATGGAAAAGCTCAATACATAGAAATATTTTCTGATAATGATGAGTATAAAGGGGGAATGGATGAATAAGGACACAATTCATATCAAGAGGAAGCATATGAGATAGTATTTGAAGAAGAAAGACAAGAAGAAAATCAATTTTCACTGAACAAACCAATAATGGCAGTACTTTCAGTAGTGCCTCGCTATCACACTATTCGATGCAAGGGTGTCTTATTAGGACAAAGAGATTTATTTTTGGTAGATGGAGAAGCCGCACATAAATTCATTGATATAGATATGGTGAATAAAAGGAATATACCTACTGAACCATTTGATTCCTTCACAGTTGTCATTCCTGGTCACAACACAATGCAGTGGAAAACATGGGTTCCAAAGCTCCAAGTCATGGTAGGTAACTATACTTTTGTTGATAGTTTTTATGTGGTTGATGTTGCTGATACTAATTTGGTTTTGGGATTCAAATGGTTGTATTATATAGGGGAGCATACAGTAAATTATCAAATTCCTAAAATCAAATTTCAAGATTCGAAAGGTGTACTAAGGGTTGTGAGGGGGCAACACACTTACCCAAATCAAGTAATGACTTGCAATAGTATGAGATATATATTGAGGCATGGGGACACATAATGGGATTATGAATGTCATATCACATCTCCCAATCCAAACATAAAGGTTTTTGAACACCCAAAGTATATAGAGAAACTATTGAAAAAGTATGAAAACATTTTTAGAGATCTTCCACATGGTAGACCGTCTAATAGGGGGGTTGATCATAACATTGTTTGGAGGAGGGACTCCACCCATTAAGATACCACCTTATAGACATCCCAATAAATTCAAAGATGATATTGAGAAGTCCATCCAATAACTCTTAGAGTTGGGACTCATTAGACTAAGCTCTATCCCTTATGCGTCTTCAGTAGTGTTGGTAAAGAAAAAATATGGAACCTTGAGGATGTGTATAGATTTTAGCGATTTGAACAAGAATACCATCAAGAATAGGTATCCTTTTCCTAGGATTGATGAGATAATGGATGATCTATTTGGAGCCAAATATTTCTCCAAAATTGACCTTAGATCAGGTTATCACCAAATTTGAATGAACGAAGAAGATGTGCAAAATACTTCTTTTCAATGTCATTATGGTCACTTTGAGTTTCTTGTTATGCCATTTCGATTAACCAATGCTCCAGCCACATTTCAAGCATGCATGAATACTATATTTTGCAAGCAGATTATAAGGTTTTCTTTGGTCTTCTTTGATTATATTCTCATTTACAGTAAAACTTGGGAAGAGCACTTGCATCATCTAGAGATTGTGCTAAGAACTTTGCAAGAACAAGCCTTGTTTTCTAAGATCTCTAAATGTGAATTTGGGATGAAGGGACTATTGTATCTTGGGCACATTATTGGGAAAGAAGGATTGAAAGTACACATGGAAAAAATTAGGGCTATATTAGAATGGTCATCACCAAAAAACATCAACAAATTAAGAGGCTTCATTGGAATATGCACCTATTATAGAAAGTTTGTGAAAGGGTTCTCCAAGTTGACTTATCCACTCGGTGATTTGACTAAGAATGATGCTTTCAAGTGGGATGAAGAAGATGAAAAGGACTTACAAAAAATGAAAGAGGTAATGAGTAGTTGTCCCATACTTGCATTACCTGATTTTTCTAAGCCTTTTGTTGTTGGATGTGATGCTTCAGGTGGAGGATTAAGGGTTGTCCTAAAGCAAGGCCAACACCCTATAGCCTTTGAGAGAAGAAATTTGTAGCCTCATGAAAAAATATACTCCATATATAAAAAATAAATGTTGGTCATCATTCATGCATTGGTTAATTTTCGATAATACTTGGTAGGAAACAAGTTTGTGGTGAAAAGTGACCACAACAGCCTAAGGCACTTCCTCACCCAAAAGGACCTAAATGAAACGAAACAGAAGTGGGTATGCAAGATTCAAGCTTATTATTTTGATATTGAATATGTGAAATGGAAGAATAACATTGTAGCAGATGCATTATCTCGGAGACCTTCTTTTTCTCTCATGGCAATTGCTAAAGATTGGAAGAATATGTTACTAGTTGAATATGCCAAAGATAAATGTTCTTGTGATGTGTTATATGGAATCAAGGGGGAATATAAATCTAGGATTGTGAATGGGCTGATATATTATAAGGTAAGAATTTATTTGTTTCAATATTCAAAGCTCAAGTTTAAAATTTTGCAAGAAGCACATGATTCCCCACTAGATGTCCATCCGGGGATCTTCAAAACTTATAGGAAATTGAGGAAAATATTTTTTTGGAAGGGGTTGAAGGAATCTGTTCAGAAATATGTGAATGAATGTATGGTATGCCAGAAAAAAAAAAATCAGAACTTACATGCCCAACTATTTTATTGCAACCATTTCCCATTCTGAAGCAAAATTTGGACAGTATCTCAATGGACTTCATCACCGGGTTGCCCAAATATTTGGGTAAGTATTGCATATATGTGGTAGTGGATAGATTGAAAAAAAAATATCATTTCTTTGATGTTACATCATCTTTCAGTTTTGCACAAGTGGCTGATAATTTTTTCAAATAAATCTTCAGACTACATGGGCTCCCCAAGAGTGTAAGTGATAGATATAATAGATTCATGGGTGCTTTTTGGAAAGAAAATTTTAGATTGGTGGGCACTAAGTTGACTCCAAGCACAAGCTATCATCGAGAAACTAATGGACAAACAAAGAGCGTTAATGAATGGGTGGAAGGGTACCTAAGAAACTGTGGGAGAGCAGCAAAATGCATGGACAAAATGGCTACACTTGGGTGAGTTTTGCTACAATGCCACTTTTCATATGTCAATAGGGATGTTTCCTTTGAAATAATTATATGGTTATGATGCACTTTCCTTTTTTGAGATTATATTTGGTGATAGTATATCTCCAAAATCTAAATATTGGGTGGAAGAGAGCCAAGAAATTTTAAATCTTTTGAAAGACAATTTGCAGGTTTCCCAAAATCAGCAAAAACAATATGTAGATATACATAGAGAAGAAAGAACCTTTCAAGTTAATGATTTAGTATATTTGAGGTTGCATCCATACAAACAAACATCTCTCAAAAATAATGGGGCAGGAAAGCTAAAACCAAGATACTATGGCCCATACAAGGTAGTTCGGAAGATTGGAGAAGTAGCATATGAGTTGGAACTTCCGGAAGGGAATAAAACCCAGAATGTATTCCATGTTTCTTGTATCAAAAAATATATTGGTCATAAAATTTTCACTTCAGAAATACTTCCTCCCTTGGATGATGAAGGTCAGCTCACACTTGTTACCGAAAATATTTTGAAGACAAGGGAAATGAGATTCAGAAGCAGAACTATCAAAGAATAATTAGTGCAATGGAAGGATCTACCAAGTGAACATGCCACATGGGAAGAGGAGAATATTTTGTAGCATCCAAATATTAAATTGCTTGAGGACAAGAAATCTTGGGTGGGGAGGACTGTAATTTCCCCATTCAAATAATTTCCTAGCAAGACAAGTCCATCAATCCTACTAGTTCCCTAGGTTGGATGGACACATTTGGAATTTTGATGATGGAGCTAATAAATTATGCTAAAACATTAGAATGTGATAAATATTTAATAATGTATCTTATTAAATAAATACAAGATAAAATTGAAGTGGCAATGGAGCATGGAGACACGTGGAGACTAAGGGGCCCACGCAAGCTAGAAATTTGGTTTCACATGGCATCCTCCTCTGCAATTTCGAATCCATGGGAAGCCTAAAGGTTATTGGATGATTAAGAACACTAATAAACTTGTCCATATTCATCATAGGTCGAATTTTGGAGGAAATGTAACTTACATGGGAGAGGAAGAGTCATTTTGTAGCTAGTGAGACACTTAGACTGGATTCCGTAGCTCTATGACAACAATGATGAAGATGTTATCCCACCTATGATGCAAATCAGATATGAATGCTGACATATAACATATATAACATTTCAGGTCGAAATATAGCATCCAAGAGAGCTCTCATGGAGTTGGGGAAGCTCAATGGGATCCAACTTGAATTTGGGGAAAGTGGAAGGCTAGGAAAGGGAGGACACATGGAAAATCATGAGCACAAACCCTAATTCGAATTGGCTCGAGTTTGTGAATGGGTTGGAAACCTTAGAAGGCTAAGTATGTTTATAAAATACAGAAATCAACCAAGAGAAGATATTTTTATCATTTGAGAAATTGTCCTTTGTGAATTGTAAGAGCTAGTGGATGACTAATTTTCATTCCTTAGCCAATTTCGAGGGTGAAATATTCCCATCCAAGTTGGTGTTTGGAGAGGACACTCAGGTATTTCAAGGATATTTAATGGAGTTGTAATTTCATGTGGAATCTATAGGGAAGCTCATTTTTTCTTCTATTGCAGCACTTCCTCTCAACCATTTCCAGTTTTCTTTGCATATTCATGCTCAAGGAGGGATTGTGCCTTGGGTGAGTTCTTGTACTCTTTGGGAGAGATATTCCTGATCTATTTATGACTGTAATATGTTCAATATGCACTGTTCTTCATTCTCAGAAAGTTTCAAGTCAAAATATCCAATATTTGTATGTCAAAATTGTAATGCCCCCAACCCTCCGACCAGGGAAGAGGACGCTACTAACACCAATCAAATGGGAAAACGGCCCCATGAACACGAACAGGGATAAATGTTGATATTAAAAATCTTAACATAATACATACTAATATGCATAAACCATGCATGGATACATCGTAACTCAACATTCAGCGGAAGCAACATACACATTCCAGCATTCAACATGTCCATCATAATTCATGAAACAGTAGATATAATTGTAGAGATGAAACAGTCAGGAGTATTTATCTTTTTAATGAAGAACTCACCCTGCAACCAGCTACATCGCTGCAACGTTCCACCCAACCATAGGCTCATCAATCTCTCAGCAACACTGCCACCCCCGAGCTGGGCATGATTCCTCAAGGAATAAGGGTCAATGCAGGCTTACACATAGCCAAGGTACAAAAAATAGTCAAACCCACATAGTAGGGTTTACCAAGTCGTTAAGGAGCTAGGAAAGGATAAATGCTAAGCTGGTGGCCTCAAACACCATTTTTCCCAAGCATACCCAGCCTCTAACCCCACTCTCAATAGTCCGAATACCAACCACTGCATACCACAGCAAAACAACCCATTCACAGCTCTGTGAAGAATTTAAGGACAACCGGGGGGGCAAACCCAAACAAAAGGTGAACATGACTCAAGTCCACAAGACAACTCAGATTTTTTCTCGGCCCTAGCCTGGCCAAAACAACTCAGCAGCAACCCAAAACCAGGGTACATCAATAGCCACAAACTCACAATGATAACTATGGAAACCTTACACAGTCTCAAAACGTATCAGTAAACATAGCTCACGACATGGGGAAAACAACAGTTCATCTTGGACCACAAAGTCACCGGGAAAACTTACACAGACCACACTGGGGAAGAAAATACAGTCTCCCAACCTGTGCGTGAGGGAAACTTGCACCAGACCCCAAAATACAAAGGGAAAAACCGTTATGCACGAGCCACAAATCGGTAGGTAAAACTTACACACAGTCCCTGAGCGTAAAAATGGCTCTCCACAGGAAAAATCATGGGTGATAGTGACTGAACGGCTCCCAGCTTGCTGCGTGAGTAACAACAATGCAGAACCCAGTGCGTGAGAGAATATTCACACCAAATCCCAAATACATATTTAAATACACTTGATTCCTCTATGTGGAAAATGTGAATGAGAGTGGAGACGGCTCCTCTCTCCTGGCTACGTGAGACCATAAATAGGAAAGAATCCTGTGCATGGGAACAATTAGGCTACTGCCCCTATGTGAGGATGAACAGACAAGGGAAAGAGTCGCGTAGTGGAGAGGATGGAATGGGGGGCATAGTCATTCTCCTTCCCATCGTGAGGCTCAATTCGCTGGTGGAGTGTGCATGTGGGCAAGGACTCACAGTCCTGCCACACTCCACTCCCAGCCATAACTGCCCCAACTAACAGCAGCAGTTTTCAATGGTGGTAGTTGGGTAAGACAAGGGAAGGTGACACATGGTTTTTCCCCCCATTGCCCAAGGTTTGACATCCCCCACCCTTAACCTTTGGAATCATTCCCTTTTCATTTTAAAGTTGCACCGTCGCAGCTGGCTGTAGATTTATTTTAATTGATGTGCGTATTTACATGATGCCAAACTATAACGTGCCGAATAGCACGATATATCGTCGGCAACTATCCCTATTGCCAAAACATACACAACCAAATCGATGGTGGGGATTTTTCCTTTAGCTCCTCACCACGATCGATTACATTATATACATCATGCAAATGGGGTCAAAACAGGGGTGTTACATTCCCCTCCCCCTTGGAATAACACCGTCCTCAATGTTCCAATACATAGGAATACATATACAATTTGCACATCTAAAATTTCAAAATTTTACAGATCTGTCCCACGTTCAATTATTTACTTTGAACATTCAGGACCAAACCCCTTGGCTTCCATGAACTTCTCCTGCTGGTTCTCAGCTTTCAGCTTATCCCAAAGTCTAGGAAATTTGCAGCTGTTGCCCTCTTTATGTTCCCTCATTGGGCAGTCCTGGCGTAAATGATGTCCTCCGCATCCCCAGCATTTCACTGGCTGCTTCATCTTTTCCTGCTCAATTTCTTTTGAGTCTTCATGCCTGGACCATTTCTTAACAGGTCACTTGGACAAATGTCCCATCACTGATCCACCTTCCTTTCCTTTGCAGATTGCTCCCAGAAAGCTTTTCACCTCCCTTTGTAAACCAATAGAGTCTTGCAAAATCTGGTGGTTCATTTCATTCTGCTCTTTCTGTATCTTGAGCATCTCCCCAAGATTTTCTTGGGTCTTGGAAATCATTTGAAGGAGACTTCTATCCAAGTCTAGCAACTTTTGATTTGTTGCCATGATCAATGTGCACCACCGGGTTTCACTTTTCTCACCTGTGAAATGCATCATTGAAATTCTATCAGACCAAGCATAATATAGACATTAAAATCAGTCAGTCAATTACCCAATTGGCATGACAGTCCAAGTCTTATCAGGGAGACTTTCATATTTTTCATGTCTTCCCAACAGGCACACGAGCTCATTCATGTCCATTCTTGGGCATGGAATTAACTATTCCATCATTCATAATTTACTTTCAGCAAATACACACATTCCATTTTCAGTCATACATGCACTCAACAATCTTTTGTTTTTCACCATGCATAAATATATATATATATATATATATAATTAAAAAGGTAAGAGAGAGCAGCAAGATTTTTTCCCCTCTATGTTCTATCCCATCCTGGAACCCACACCACTGCCATGGCTTTTCATGCTCTCGGCCTCTTTCACTTCACCGTGAATGCCGGATCAATCCCTCTTGGTCATGACACTAAGTGTCTTCGGTCAATTCCATACCTCTAAACCATGGAGCCTCTCCACATGGTTTCCTCGGCTGCTAGGAACTTCATAGTCTTACTAGTACCTTTTTCATTGCTGCTCATTCTGAGATTTCCAGGAAAGTCACATGTCCACATGGACCCCTAGGATGCTCTCATAGTCCTTGCTCCTAGAGATACCTATATCCAAACATTGAATAGATTCACATGTTTAGTTTATTTTCATCGGTTTTATCTCTAGAACAAGAGCTTAAAACATCATAACCAAATCATATACACATGTATATTCATAAGCAAAATAATCCAATACTTATATGTATTGTGCGTTTCCTCGTTGGTCCACAAGATCCTGCTTCGCTTTGCAAGCCTTGGGATCACTTATGGACTTGGATGTTAGGTCAGCACGCAGGCTGCTCCACAACATCAAATAATTCATGTCCAGCCAGTACACCCTCATGTCGACTGGGCTTGCAACTTTACCACGACCATTTCCAGGTCCAGGATCTACTATGGATCCCCAGGCATATAACATCCCAACATACACTTATATCAACATACACTTATATCCACAATACACTTATACCAACATACACTTATATCAAAAATAATGCACACTTATATCAACAATAATGCACACTTATATCAACAATAACCCTTACTCTGCAACCTCTCACAACCACCGTTTGCATTTTCTCTTTAGGGTGCAACACCCAACTACATCTATTTAGCTTATCAAAACAAGAAATATAAGCAAACTCATCTGTGTTATTGCTCCAAAACTGTAATCATATTTCATATCATTCACTATCAATTATTGAAACACTAGGAGTGCGTCCACTCCCTAGGGTGTAGTCAATATTGAAAACCCTTTCATGACTCGACATCGGAAAAGTGTGCACCCTTTCCTGGTGTGTGCCATGTAGGCCCTATTCATACTCAAGCAATCGGTCATCATGGAAATAAAATCAAAACAAGTTCTGCATATGGAATTTTAATAATTTGATATGCATATTCTTAGCAAGGGTCACATAACACTTATCCATTTTCCGACGCAGTATTCCTTCATTGAGGAGGAATGGGGGTCCCTTCTCTGATTTGACAGTCCCTCGGTTAGCCATCCCAACTCCTCTTTACATTTCATATCCACACATGTCTTACCGAAATAATCTATACCATCTCACTCATGTTGCTTACCAAACATGCAGTGCAGATGAGACATTTCCAAAATGTCCAATGGAGTTTCACCCGAAACCTATTTCCAAGATAAGGGAAACCTTCCATGAAGTTTGGCTCCTACAGGAAATCACACATGATCTTCCTACAGTGTGTACCCCTGGCACATTCATCAAATAGCCAAACAGTCAATCATTATCTGATAATACAATCCAAATTGATTGTTCCATAACCAAGCAATGACATTAGCAATCAAATTCATTAGGAATTTGCAATTCTGTCTACTACAGAAATTAGTTTGCTTGGCAATGAGGTGATCCTCAATTGTGGGTCTCTTGTAAGCAGCACCACTATGCCCATTATAATTTTATGCTTCTAGCATAATATGAATACCCACTTACAATGCGTCCTCCTGTCACAATCTTATGCAAGCCAACAATGATTAGTAGTCGTCAGCAATTTCTTAAATCCAAAATTCACAATTCAAATTTAACAACCCATTATGCATACCAACTATTTTCACAGCCATGAGACTCTTCTCATAATTTTTTGTTCTTTCACATGGTAGATTTCGGCATTTGTCATGGTCTTACTCTCATTGCCATGCTCTAAATAATCTACCTGAAACCTTGTTCTTCCATAGAGCATTTTCAGCAGCCAATTGATCATGACTATCCTCTTTATGCACTTATTATCCTACATTCATAACAGCCTTTGAAATGGTTCCTGAATTTTCATCAATTCATCATTTCAGCCATTAGTTATTCATAATATCACATGCACTCATCTCAATGCATTCATGCAATGCATCACAACATTTGCACCTTTACTTATGCAATCAGTTACTCACACCCTTCATATGCATCCATCCAATGCATAACTACAATATTCATAAAATCTTTTTAATGCATATCCATTCAAGGCTACCTCGCATTGATTCAGGAATACTATGCATTCAACACACCATGCATGGCCTAACCATGACTACTTCATATAGGATGCATTACTATAATCAAGATCATTAGTACTTACTTTCCTTGGGAT
>LPNX010771677.1:78503-140263 GCA_001517045.1 Pseudotsuga menziesii | reverse complement strand
AGATCTACTTGTGTCTCGCAGAATAGCTAATAAGAGCTCTCCCCTTGGAGATTACGACACTCCAAAGCAGTCAGAATTGTGACTAAGGTGACAATGGTCACAATGGTCACTATGGTCACAATGGTCACTCTTAGATCAGTGGCTTACTTATTTTTTGACGGGTAAAAATAAATAATGAACGTCATTTTTTTGACGGGTAAACATAAATATTAAACGTCATAGGAAGGGTAGTTTCAAAAGAAACCCGTCACATAAAAATTGCTTGACGGGTAAGGGTGCCCGTCAAATTTAACCCCTGGCTCTTACTGCCTTCTAATCTTGATGTACCTCGTCTAGAATCTATCTTTTTCTGTAAATCTGTCAAACTTTGCAATATGGCAGCATTCAACTGATGTTTCTCTTCCTAGGATTTAACCAAGCTTCTCATGGTGGCTGCAACCTCGGACGATGTCCCCTGGAATCTCCTTCCATTAGAATCTATGTCCTCATTTCCATTACGGACAGTTTCTCCCATGGCATCTTCTTCTCGCTCGTAAGAATCCCAAGCATCATACCCATCATGGGTTCTCATCATTGAACCACCTCTTGCTTTACCACACTATTCTTTCTGGAGTACTGCTCTTAGAAATTTTCTATAGTTTTGCAAATGTGTTAGTAGCAAATGGTTAGATGCATACATTAATATAAATCAAACTACTTACCTTTTCCTTCTGGAAATTTCTTAAAACAACAATTATGCTAAAACATAGAATTTTCCCTATTTCATATTCAGCTCTATGACCATAGACAGTCTGCTGAAATCTACTGAAAATTGACTGATAGGCAGTCGAAAACTACTCGAAAAATCACTGAGAAATTCTTCTGAAAAACCCAAATATTCCTAGGTCCAATTGGATCTCCTCCCAACTAAATCTCCAACATTGCGGTGGTCAAAACAACTACGCTTCTGATCTGCATCAATGAAGAAATTGTCTGTTCATCGGTGGTCTGTTATTTATTCCTTTCCGGCGTTTCGATGGGTAAAATAACTAAAATCCCGCTCTGTATCCATGAGCAAAACAACTGTGCATCGGTTGCATAGTCGTCTGAGCAGCCACAATGGCTAAAAACTATCTTCCTACCATTTCCGTGGGCGAACCAGCTGAGCTTCCGATTGGCGATCCGATCATTAAAAATTTTCTGATGCCTTCTTACTCCTCAAGTTGGGTCTCTTCCCTTCTAACTCCCTGGCATGTCAGCGATTCATTGGTCTATTCCCTTCCACTGTATGAGTCCAAATTTCGTCGACGATAGCATGGGTTAACTTGTTGTGTCGGCGGCCAGGTGCCCTACGCACTCGATGGTTAATCGTCAAGCCTTCCGCAATGGTGGTCCACAATCAAACTAAATCTTTCGCAACTCCTAACTTTGTTAGCGGTCGGAGCCTCTAGAAGTTGTGGCATCGGCACTCGGAGGCACTCCTCATCGGGCGGTTAGTCTCTTCGATCTCCACAACGGTAGGCGCTCAACAACCTTCAATTGTCATAGTTCATCGACGATCGCATCCTCTGAGTATCGTCGATGTGATTAGCTAACCGTCGTCGATGGCCAATGATTCGAGGACTTACAAAAATTTTCAATTTTTCTCTTTAGTCTTCCTTTTCACCACTTTGATCGACTCAACTATATCCTATTCATCAGTGAAATAGCTCATTCAACAACTACAACTGTGGGTTATCATCTTCGATATTTTTCCGATCGACGGCCCAACCTGCTAAAGACTTTCGATCGGTAAACTGATGCATAACCCGATCGGTATCAGCAGTCGAAACTCTTCTCATTGGAATACTAGTGCCCTAGGCTTCCGCAATGGCGGGCGCACAAACCACTATCTTCTTTCGATGACCGATGTTTTCATCACTTGGAAAAATTTTGAACTTTCTTTATTGCGTCAGTGGTCGGAGGCTCTATCCGTCGAAAGGATAGTCCTCCTGCTATCCGCAACGGCGGGTCTACAATCCCTTGATCCCTTTCGTTGTTCATCGGCGATGGATACCACTAAAATGCTTCGATGGCCGACGAAGTCAACACTCAGGAAATTTCAGAACTTTTGCGCCATCGGCGGTTGGATCAACTAACCATCGCCAATGGCCGATGGTTCCATGACTTAGAAAAATTTTGAAAAATTTTCTCTTTCACTGATTCAGTTAACTGTCTGTCGGTGGGATCTTCCTTTATCTTTCGTCGATTCCGTCAGCTCCATATTCCCTTATACATCACCACATCAACAAAAAACCACCCCGACATCGACAAGTGGAATCGGTAACCGTCGGAGGTTTAGTGGACTAGGCTTCCGCAACGGCGGCACTTTGTTCCACTAATTCCTTCCGCTGTGTCGCCAACTTTCACCGCATCGAAAACATGATCAGCTGTGCATCGGCGATGCAATCAACTAATTGTCATTGATCACCGACAGTCCCATTACTTCATCAAATTTTCTGAAATTCCCTGGCGTTGGCGGTCGCAAGCTCTCTGCGTCGGGAGCATAGTGGTCTAGCCATCTGCAACGCCGATTGCTCGATCAACTAATCTCTGCCGATGATTTGAACACTTAAACAAAAATTTCAAAACTTTCTTCTTCTGTCGGTGGTAGGAACCACTAGCACTGTTGCATCGGTGTTTTAGTCCCCACAGCAGCCGCAACGGTGGAAACCCAGTCAACTAACTCTTGTTGATGTTCATCGGTAGTTTCCTCCTCTAACCATCGGAAGATCTTGTCACTAAGTCTTCCGATGGGCCGATAGTTCTGGCACTTAGAAAATTTTCTGATTTTTCCTGTCACAATTTTCTAATTGCTACTGGGCAGAAGGAAACTTGCCTCTACTATCTGATCTGTCATGGCCCATTCAGGCCCACGCTGGAACCAGAGCTCTGATACCACATTGTAACGTCCCCGACCCTTCGACTAGCGAAGAGGACACTACTATACATCAAATCATCCGGGAATCTATCCCCATGAACATGAACATACATACATATAGTGCTGAAGCATGATACTTAAAACATAAAACATTTTATGAAGCATAATCATTCATATACACAACAGAAGCAAAACATATCAATCAGCATTCATGCATATATAGATCAGCATTTAACATGTATATCATCATTCATCAATGGTAAATATATAATTGCAGACACAAGTTAGGCAAGAGTACTTATATTATAGAGAACTTGTTCCGCAACCAGCTACGTCACTACAACGTTCCACCCAACCATAGGCCCACGTGTTCCTTACTCTCTCAGCAATGTTGCCACCCCCGAGCCGGGCATGATTCCCCAAGGAATAAGGAACTAACAGGCTTACACGTAGCCAAGGATAACAACACCACTAGGGTACATAGTTTAGCCAAACCAACATAGTTGGGTTTATCAGGCGAACAGCAATTTAGCCAAGCCAACAAAGTTGAGTTTATCAGGCCATCCAAGAGCTGGGAAAGGCTAATGCTAAGCTGGTGCACCAACACCAGAACTAGACTAGCTTCTAGAACACCCACACACACCCAACACAAGGAAATCAGTCCTTTCTCTACAACACAATCCCTCAGACCCTGATCTCCCTTCCAGTGCTATTCAGGGGTTGTGGAGAAGAAGACCAGCTCAGCGGCTCTGTCAATGTGGTTCTCAACCCACCAGGTTTACCAAGCACCTCAAGCCCTCATTCACCACTCCAATGCAGTCCGAGGACAAAACCACTGCATGCAAGCAATCAAACAGCTATTCAGCTTTTACAAGGGAAAAACACATTCGAGCAGAACGCAGGTATTCACAACATTCTTCAATCGATACCACCATAAAAAGGAAAGACACAGCCAAACAAATCATGGCAATGACATCCCACGATCAACTCTGAGGACACAGTGCAAAAATATCACTGTAGTTGCTGGGAAAACTTGTACAGACTGGGAATGGAACAAGTTCCAACTTCCAACTCTGTGTGAGAGACAGAACGCAACCCATAGAACTATGGATGTGATTACAAACACAATTTCAACAATGGGGAGAACAGAACATTAAGAAATATGTCAATGGTGGAAAAAGACACAGTCTTTGCGTGATCAAAGGAGAGAAACAATCCACTAGCCCTCGAATTCGTGAGGCAAAGGAGAACTATCTTCTGCGTGAACGGGGAAGAAACCCCACCGACTAGCAATCCTGAGAGAGAAGGCAAACCCCCAACAATGGAATGTGTATTCCTTTAACTCCCTCGTGTGAAGGAACTGAACAGGCTCACGATCGGGGTGGTGGACAGGCCAATAGACGCGTTGTGGAGAGAGAGTGAGCAGGCGTGGGTGTGGTATTTTTTCCAACCAATTCGTTGTCCCAACTAACCAACATAAAACCAAGGTGGTGGGAGTAAAAGAGAGAGGTGAAACGTGGCTCTTCCCCATGACTCAAAGTTCAACATCCCCCCCATTCCTTATCCTTCAAAATCATGCCCCTTCTCAATTTAGTTGTCGCAAACATAGTTGGTTGGGTTATTTAATTAAAATGAATGTTTACATGATGCCACAATTAACTATATGTCATACGTCCCGATATACCTTCGGTGACCATTCCCAAAACAAAAACACAACATAACCAAATGGATGGTGGGGCCTTGGCCTTTAGCTCCGCACCAAGATTATTTACAATATGTGTATCATGTATTTTTAATGCAAGAGGGGTTAAAACCGGGGTATTACAAAAGACCTTGGAATGATGTACTATTTTCTAGGTTTTGAAGTATTGTTGTATCTAGATGAGATTTTCGTAAACCAAGGAAAATATGCAGTATAAATCCTAAAGATATTTGGGATGATAGATTGCAAGGCTATGACTACTCCGTTGACAACGAATTTGAAGTTGTTGAATGATGATACTTCGGAAGAAGTAGATGCCACCTTATACAAGTATATTATTGGTTTTTTAATGTGCTTAACCAATACAAGACCAGATATATGTTTTGTTGTAAACAATCTGAGTCAATATATGATGAATCCCATGTTAGACACTGAGAAGAGGGGTGAATCAATGTAAATCCAATTTTAAAACTTTTCTTAGCTTGTCACAATTAACTACCAATTCATCACTCCACTATTATACCATTTGCATAATCATTTCATAAACATCTTTCACTTCATCATTCACATATCATAAGCATTTGAATCATCAAGAACCATAACACAAAAGAACACAACACCATATAATTTTGTAATCTTTTTGTATTAGTTTTGGTCCGGCTACAACTGTGAGGTAAAATCAGCACCTACTGATACAAAGAGCACCTACTCTGCATCCAGGACCCTGCCTGGTTTTCTTAGACCTTGCTAAGAAGGGTTTGAGGTATCCTAACCTCAAAAGCAAGACAAGCTTGCATTTACAGTTAAAGCTCACTGTCTCAACACACTTTCATACATGTCACTGTCATATTATACCAGCACTTGTCTCTAGTCTACTTCAGCACCTCTTCAAGGAGCATTCATCAGCACTTCTTCATACAATCACATTAACTCTTCATTCTGTCCAAGAGCATTCTGTCAAAAATAATATCAGCAATTTATTATCATACTGCCCTTTACTTCATAATCTTCTAGGCACATCTTCATTCATGTCATCAGCTGAAGGTATCACTGCCACCTCATCACTATCATCATTTATCATTGGTCATGTCACTTGTCAAATTGCTCATTACTATCATCAACTTGTCACTGCTATACTCATCATTGACTACTATCAAGTCAACTCAAGTTAATCATTTTCATATCAACTGCTGCTCAAGAATCTAGTCATACTCTGATCATGCCAATGAACAAAAGATCTGCTCATGTGCTGCTCATGCCAATCACCAACAGCCAGAAGAATACAGTGTGACACTTTGCAAAGTGTGTCAACTTCTTCAGGACAGTCAAACTTGTCATGATCCAGGTTGTCAACTTCAACTTTGCTTCATCACCCACTTCATCATGATCCTCATAGTTCATCAACAGTTTGACTAAGTGTGTGCTTGAACTCTCATAAGCTGTGCATATCACAACTTTTAGACTTCACGCTTGGGTTGTGTATTAGCATCGTGACTCATCACTTATCACTTCAACAAAGTCTGCTCTCAAGGTCTGCTCAGGTCTTCACGATCTTTGACTGGGCATCATCCTTGCATTGTGCTTTCCACTGATCAATTTCATATCAGGCTGTGTATGCCACTCTTCAAACTTGGGCTGTAACTGATGTTGAAGATGACCTTCAAACAAGACTTAGTACTGCTGATAACAAGTCAGTTCATAACTAGGGCATCATCCTTACTCAATGTATGTGCATTCAAGGTCTGAACCAATTTATCATACTTCATTCTTTCATAAGTTGTGTACAAGACTTTGTTGTAGAAGGCTTCTCATAACATTAAGGATCTATACTTGTTCGAGTCATGTTGATTATCTATGGATAGTCTATGACTGTATAGAACCCTAGTAAGATTACTGTTGAATATTTCATCATCAAATCAAGTTTGGATCTATGCTTCTACTTGTCTAATTAGAGAACCAAGGTAGTCCAAGATGGGACTTTGTAGGGTAAGAAATATCCAACCAACTTCAAAAACAAGAAGAAGTCATTGCATCTTTAGATCTCTGCTACTGTAAATATACCCTAACTTGGACTATTTGCTGATTTGGAAGAATGTGGTATGCTGAAATTCGGGACTGTCATTTCATGCTGCCACAAATTCTTTCCTCAGTTGGTATGTTAGGGCATAATTCCTCCATAGGTTTTCCCCAGTGAGGACTGTCATACTTTGTCTTCCATCATCACTTGAAAATCTCCTGACTAAACCTAACAACTGCAACTACTGCTCCTTCATTGAATTTCTTGCCTCAGACCAATGAAGAATAAACAAAAAAAAGGATTTATGTTCTGCTGCTGCAAATTTTGGTTTAAAGATTGTGGACAAGCCTCCAAAACAGTCAAAGAATTCAGGGCTAAGTATATGCTGCAAATTTCGGACTGTGAAAAAATTGGTGTCTCCTCCTACTGCTGCCACCTCAGTCTGCAAATTTGGGCCTGCTACAACTTCTAGTTAAAAGAAACAAAGCTTCTCTGTTGTTCGAATAAAGGACTGTGGAAACCCTAAGCAAACCCAAAACTAGGCTGCCAAAAACAAAAAATGACTGCTGCTAATTTCGGACTGCTCCACATGCTACTGCTCCTTCTGTGGCTGCCTCAAAGACCCGAAACTCAGAGCTCAATCTTCACCGAAAATCCACTCAAGAAATGAGGATGTCAACCTATTATTTATAGTGATTTTCCATAATAATGTTACTAAGCCGACATTGCAAATGTCATTTTAAATTGATCTTTTAATGTTTCACCAATTTGGGAGCCGGCCTACTTGGGTTTTTATTTATTTATTTACACTTTATATTCAATACAACTATCACCTTGTGACTGGGCCAACACGTCCTTTGAATAGGAATATACTAGTTTACATAAATTGTTTTATTTGCATGCTTGTTTTGGTCCGTCTTCACACAACCATATTAAAGGCCACATTAGGAACTTAGGACTTCCTTGAAGGGTTTCATTAAGCAAATATGAGAGCAAGAGCTCCTTCATAACTATAAGAATAGACAACAAGGAATTCCAAGAATGCATATCACAAAGAGTGTATATGCCAAGCTCCAACACATATAAGGGTGTGAAGACACTTATAAGGGCTTCTCAGTCATCCACATGGGCATGGGTTACTTTACCATAATCAACGTATGTACATTTAGCTTGCGGGATATAGATCAACAAGCAACCATGTGTATTGGCTTCATGACCCCATTAGGCCACAAATGAGCATAGAATGGGTCATTTGGTCCATCTTGTCACCTTGCCAAATCCTTAACCAACTTGTGCTTGCTAAGTCCTGCTTGCCATTAGTCTTGTCCTTTGTGCCATGTCTTGACTCTTTGCCATGTCATCTTTGCCTTGTCCTTGCTTGCCATCAGCCTTGTCCTTTGTCTTGTCACCTTGCCATGTCATCATCCTTCTCTTCATTTTCCAATTGATCTTTTGTCATTAATGTGTTGTCATCAATGACAAGCATATTCATCATCCCAAACATAATCACCTAGTTGGACATTAGACTATGGTCTTAGATATGCATCAAATGGCGAGATCATACTACATGGATTTACATATTCAGATTGGGTAGGAAGTGTCGAAGATAGAAAGAACACTTCAGGATGTTTTTTTAGTTTGGGATCAAAAATGATCTTATGGTTCAGTAGAAAGCAGTCCAATATTTCACTTACCACGACATAGGATGAATACATTGCAACATGTTCATCCTGTGGTGAATAAGTATGGATTCACAAGATGTTGACAAGATTATTTGATGCAGAGATAGATACTACTAATATCCTTTGTGATAATCATAGTTGTATTAAGTTGATGGAATACCCAATATTTCATGACAAGTCGATACTCGAAGTTAGATATCATTACATTTGGGATATGGTACAGAAGGGAGTTGTAAAGCTCAGGTATGTTCCTACAAAGGAACAAGTGACAGATGTGTTGACTAAGCCTCTATCTCATGTAAAGTTTAAATACTTTTGAGACAAGCTTGGTGTAGTCCGAAAGGACCTTCCTCTAAAGAGGGAGTGAAAGAAGATGGTAGAAGGATGCAGTGGTGGTAGCTCGGCCTAGTGTAGGGTAATTCTGGCTAGGCGTGTTGACTTGAAAGGGTTAGTAAGTCAGACGAGGCATGTTGATCCTAGGGGGATTAGTATGTCTAGCTAGACCGGTTTATCCCAAGTGGGTTAGTAAGCCAGAACAAAGCTTGTTGGTCCCCAGGAAGATCCATCTGTCTGACTAGGCTTGTTGACTTGAAAGGGTTAGTAAGTTAGACAAAATGCTTGGATGGATCTACCAAAGAACTCACCAAGATGCTACTCCAAGATAGTTAGTGGGAAAAATGTAGTTTCAGTATTTTCATACTGATGATTGTTGAGATAGTTCCAGTATTCCTATACTGATGTAGCAGGTTCGATACTTTCATATTGATGATTGTTGACATGATTGTTAAGATGATTGTTGAGATGATTGTTGAGATAGTTTTAGTATTCTTATACTGATGTAGCAGGTTCATTATTTTCATACTAATGGTTGTTATGATGATTGTTGATGAGTTTGTTTCAGTACTTCTATATTGATGATGATGATGTTATAGCATCTCTATGTTGGTGATGCATATGGTGATCTAGCATTTATTGATGATGTCGTTTTGAGCACGAACGTGCTAATGATGGTGTTGTTGTTGATGACGTTTCAGTATTTGTGTATTGATGTTGCAGATGATGTTTCAATATTTACATACCGATGTTGTAGATGATGTTTCAATATTTACATACTGATATTGCAGATGATGTATCAGTATGTACATATTGATGTTGTAGATGATGTTTCAATACTTATATACTGATGTTGCAGATGATGTTCCAGTTTTCACATACTGATGTGGCAGAAGAAGATTCAGTATTCACATACTGATATGACAGAAGATGATTCAGTATTCACATATTGATGTTGAAGAAGTTGATCCAATGCACATAGAATATTATTCAGTATTCACGTACTGATATGACAAAAGATGATTCAGTATCCATATACTGATGTTGCAGAAGATTATCCATTATTCTCATGCTGAGATCAATGATGAAGATGTATGATGGCATTCCAAAACTTCCTATGGTATATAGAGACTCAACAATCATATGTACAGTTGTCGTAGTAGTTGCTACCTTTGTTGCATACCTTCCTAGTTAAGAGGGAGTGTTAAAGTATTGTAACTCCGGAAGATATTCCAGATGTATTGATTGTATTCCTCCATTAGGAGATGAGTTTGTTCATGTAAGATTCATTAAAAGAATCAATGTAAACCTCTAGATGTAAGTCGGGTCAATAGTACCCAAGTGTCATTATAATCAATGTTATTTTTGGTGTCTTGTAGACAAGTCAGCCCTGTTAGCTCCTAGGTCAAGTCAAGTGACAAATATAAATAGGGAGGCACACCCCTTCATTTGTAGACACTTGCTCAAGCAATTTTGCAAGAGAGAGAAGAATAAGTGCGCCAGAAAGAAGACAGAAGCAGTTGTCTAGGTTTTACATTGCTTTGGTTGAGTTCTATACTAAGGAAGTTTTGCGGGGTTTTCTCCCGTGTGGTTTCCCCGAGGAAAATATTTGTGTTCTGTGTGTTATTGTGTTTGTTGTTCTTTCAGTGATCCTACTAGTGAAAATATTTTGAAGATATCATCTAAGCAATTAAGAAAACTTAATAACTTCATTCCATTTTGCTTCTGGATTTTCTTATGCGTCTTGGTGCTTCTTTTTTGGACATGATCTAGTGAAATTCCCATATTCATGACATACCTTGCATTTGAAAGTAATTTGTTCATAATCCATTGTTTGAAGGTGGTTACATTCGTCCATATATAGGTTGATCACCTTTGAAAGGCCTTTTTCCTAGTCCACTTCAACACATATTCTTGCGCATAAGAACATTGGGGGTTTCGGCTCTGATTTATCAATCAATTTCCCTAGCGAGTTTCCAATGGCCCTTAGATCTTCGTCATTCCGGCAGTGCAAAGGAAAATGAGGGAGTTTTACCCAGACCGGGATGGGAGAAGGGATGACCTTCTCAGGATTTAAACACAACTCCCATTCGTTGAGATACATGTCTCTTGGTCCCATGAAATAAGGTCCATTTCAGAAGATGAGATCTTGATCTTTTTTCCTTCTCAAAGAGAAAGACAAAAGAATCCTCTACCGTAGAAATTGTGTTGGACTTCTCCTTGTATCAAAGGCCTCCAGTTCTTATTTAACCAGGTTTCTATGGCTCGAGGAGAAGGCCAAAGACCTGTAAAGTACACTAACAACCCTTTCTCAGAAAGTGCTACGGATTTGTATTTGGAGGCGAACGAAGATATTTTAACATCTAGAATGGTCGTTGGCTTGACAAACTTGGAATCTTCAATTGCCACCTTGCTCGGTGAGGGAATAAAGGCTAAAAAATATCGAAAGTTTTCATTTAATGACTTGCGTCTCACACTCAGAACAGGGTCCAGAGGAGGAGGATCGGGGAATGCAAAACCATAAAACCCTAGACTGAAAATCGTTGAGCATAAGAAATACCTAGTTGATACCTCTCTTCACTTGTCAATTATGCTCCTCAAAAATAAAAATAAAAAGTTTGATGCATCTCTTCACTTGTCATTTATGCTCCTCTTCAAGAAATTAAAAGTATCATGAATTCATGTGGGGGCGTTTAAAATCATTATTTAAAACATATCGGTCCACGTGATAAGATATTATTCCAAAACAAACTTATATCAAAAGGCTTGACCGAGATTCACCCTACAACATATGAAGGAAATTATATTAACGAATAACAACATATTAATAACTTTCTCCGTAGACGTTGTCGTTTCCTATATCAAAATATTGAAGTTAAAAAATAGTTGAAATTTGAGACAAAAGAGGAGCATCCTCGTGACTGTTCAAACAAGGAAAGTTAAGACTGCAAAAGCTAAGAACATATTTGTGTCTTGTGTTATAAAGAATACAAATGACAAGAAGGTAGTAAATTAATATATTTAAGGTGCCATTACAGGCTAATTCGTGAAAAAAAAATTAATATATAAAGGAGATATTTTTTTTTTTAAGTTTTAGGATATTTAAAAGAAAGAAGTCATTTTTTAAATAAAATATTTTAAGTATATATTAAAATGAAAAAAGGGAGAGTAAATAAGGTAAAAATATATTGGATGTAATGTATTCACTACATTTACTTATTATCGAAGAAGTATGTCAAAGTATTTAAAGTTGTAAACTGCGGAAATTATAAATTCATAAATGTAATCATAATTACAAACACTAATGGATGAAATAAGACATTATAAAGTGAACAATAGACGATTACAATTTGAGATTAAGAAGGGGAATTATTTTTTTGAGTTAACACAGAAATAATCATCACCTAAAAAATCAAAATAAAAAGTTAGACGAAATTATCAAAAGGATGAAGAAATACCATGCTTAAAAAATCAATCAAAGTTTACTAACAAAAATCAGGATGTCAAAAGACAACAAAAAGTAATAAAAATTTAGAACAAGCAAATCAAGGTCTTGAAAAGAAATTACCCGAAAAAAATAAAGACAACTTCCACCTAGGGAACCTTAATCAAAGACTGCTTGATCAAATTAAAATATTAAGGGACAATAAAATCAAGAATCTAGAATCAAAAAATAAAGACGGCAAGTTAGATAATAAGGAAGAACTCTTACATTTAAGGCAACATAATCATGACTTACTTAAATAAAAAGGCTAAAGCATGATAAGAAACATTTACAAGAAGAGTTAGATCACAGTGGATCATTAGTTGACAAAGAAACAATGACTGAACCAATAAAGAAGTTATCAGGCACCCAAATTCAAACATTAAAAAAAGGGAACCAATACAGAGTCAGTCAACACTCTAATTCAGAAGCATGCTTATTTTGACAAATCACTACAAACATTAAGAGAAGATGGTTTCAAGGAACAATCACAAAAGATTAAGATGTTGTACCGTCATCCAAATCACAAGAATCGATGTAGACAACGATGAGATCAAAAGAGATAAACAACAATTTTATTTTAGAAAGAGGAACTACAAATGTGAAACGGAAGAGAGAAAAATTTGACAACTTGTGTGGAACCCGAAAATCAAAAGTTCTATCCAAACAGTCGATCAACAAAAAATTCCAATAAATATCAACACATGGTGGATCGATTCACAATTGATGCAATAATTTCACTTGGAAAATCGTAAATCATGTCACCTTATTTTATCAATTATTGTTGTTACCGACACAAAAGATCTTCAAAAGACATTGTGAGCTAGCATGAGAGTTAAAGAGAAGATTTTAAATAATTATTCTTTGAGGATATGTCATTTTTAAAGGGGAAGAAAATATGCATAATAATAATAATAATAAATAATAGTAAAAGAATAATTACAATAAATAATGATAATAATAATAATTAATAATTAGTTATTAGTGATTACTGGTTAATGAAAGGACATATTTTATCTAAAAGACATGACTTGTTGAAAAGATATGCCTTACCAGTATGATCAGTCAATGCTATAAGTACATCATTCATATCATATATTATTCATTATATGTTTTATTATATGCTTGTCCAATTATGGATTATAACTTATTGTCCTGCTTAAATTGGATATTCAGCAGTTGAACTATTGTTCTTATTTAGAAAACGAATATTGTTCGTTTCAACCAATCATATGTATCTAGATTAACACTACATACAAGGAACAAAATCCAAATGCGTAGTATTAAAAGCATGGATAAAGTCGAACAAAAGTATTAAATTACAAGATTTAATCTTCACAACAATTCTATGATAGAAACTATCATCGTCAAAAACAAAACCTTCAAACCATGATCAATGAGAAAATATATATTTCACCATGCCTATGAGTAGAAGCTAAGCAACGAAATCTAAAAGAATTAAGAAATGGAACTCAAGGAAAATGCAAGAAAGAAGATAATACCATAAAACTAGATCGTCATAAGGTAGACATTAGACAAAGAATATGGGTTGGAGATCAGAGTTGAATACGTTGATGAAGAAGAAGAAGAAACAATCACAATAATCAAGAGGTTCTATTAGAATCAAAAGGAAAAAAATACCAAAAATATCACCAACAACGATAACATGTATAGACCAACAATAAACATTGAAATCAAAAGGGCGTGTCAAGAAAAAGCATGTTACAATTTTGATAGAATCAAGAAGTCCCTATAACTTTATCAATGGAAATGTCACCAGAAAGGTAGAACTCTTTGTATATCCAGTTCTATACATGAAGGCAATGGTCATGTTAGAATTTTAGTGGTTATACAAGATATTAAAACATTTAGCATCATAACATCATAACCATAAGCAATATGATCACCGAAAGAAAGACAAGCACAACAACACAAAAGAACACAGAGATTTATCATCATAAACCCTTGTGGGGGAGAAAACCCAACAAAACTTCCTCGATATAGATTTCAACCAAGTACAGTGTAAGACCCCAAGAATAAGACTTGGTTGGTTCCTCTCCTTCAGATGGATTGCTCCTTCTTTCTCTAGTGAACTTGCTTGAGTGTTGAGTGTGTCGAAATGGAAAAGGTGCCTCACCTATTTATGCTGATCAATTGAGAATCCTAATAACCCAATAGGGATGACTTCTCCTATCAAGCAGGGACGACTTTCCTTGGGAGACTAAAAACAACGTTTTAATAATACTTTTATGGGTACTATTGACCTGACTTACAACAAAGGTTTTACCTCAATACTTTACATGAAAAATTACATCAATGACATCCTCGATTAAAGGAACAACATCTCAAAAAGGAGGAATAACTATTAAAGTATAAAATATATTATCTTCCATGGTTACATTTCTTTAACACTCCCTCTTAACAAGGAAGGTATTCTATAACAACAGCAACAACAACAACAATTGTACAACTAACTAGTGAGTCTATATTTCATAACAAGTTTTTAACAACTACTGTAACATCATCATCATAGAGCATCATTTTCATGGAGCATCATCATGAGCATCACCATCATCATCATGGATCATACTCACAAACATCATCATCGTCATCACCATGGAATACCGTCATGAGCATTGTCATCATCATCGTGGAACATCATATGCAATATCATCAATATACAAATACAGGAAAAACATCTGCAAATGAATGTTGGACCCTCATCTTGGTAACTAAGCGAGCACCTCCATTCTCCCAGAGAATGGCCATCATCCTTATTTTGATCTCGTTGGGATCTTCTTACTCGAAGATACAACCAACCTTCCTAGGATCTTCCTTTCGAGGATGCCACAAACCATGTTGGGATCTACCCTTGGTGCAAACAACCATGTTGGGATCTACCCTCGAAGATATGGCCAAGTTCTGTGTATAGTAACCAACCCTTTTTCATACTAGGTGTACCCATGGGGTGACCAGTCCTTTTTCATAATGGGCGCACACTTGTGCAATGACCATATTTTTTTCATGTTGGATGCATGTTTGCGGTGCCTAGTTTTTTTCATACTAGGCACGTCTGTGTAGTGACTAGTCCTTTTTCATACCAGGCGCACACCTCTTCATTGCTAGTCATTTTTCATAATGGATGCATCTTCGTACAGTGATCAATCATTTTTCATATTGGGTGCATTTGTGTAGTGACCATTCCTTTTTCATATTGGGCGCACACCTCTGCAGTGTTAGTGCTTTTTCATACTGGTTGCATCTCTATACAACCAGTCCTTTTTCATACTGGGCGTACCTATGTGGGGACCATTCATTTTTCATACTAGGCGTATATGTGTGATGACAAGTCCTTTTTCATATTGGGCACACACCTTTGTATTTTCCATCCTTTTTCATACTGGACACATCTCCATACGGTGACCAATCCTTTTTCATAGTAGGCGAACCTATGCGGTGAACAATCCTTTTTCATAATGAGCACATTCTTGTGGTGACCATTCCTTTTTCATACTAGGTGCACACCTCATATGTCTTCTACAGATCCATCCCTTTTTCATGTTGGATGTGAATACCACTCGTCCTCCACTGAGCCAACCTTTTTTCATGTTGGATGTGAGGACCATTGGTACTCATCACTTCCTCTTGCAATGGACACCAATACGCACAAATACTATCTTGTCCCTTGTAGGTACGCCTATTGGATCGTCTATCACAATATACTAGAGCTTCACTAATCCTCTCTACACCATATCCCATATATAGTGATATCGGATATCGATGTGCTTTGACTTATCATGGAATACACAAAAGTCATCTCTAACTCGACATAGAACAATCTTGCAAGTAGATTCCAAATCCAAAATGCCTCACAACTTGTTGAACAAGTTGTAATATAATCTTCCTCATTTGTACTCAGTGCTATGCTCATTTTCTTCCTATTGAACCAAGAAATCATGTCATACCCCAAGCTGAAGTAGCACCCTGAAGTGCTCTTCTTATCTATAGCACTACCATCCCAATTGGAGTCAACGTATCCTACAGGAGTATCCTCTAATATCTCGCATATCTAAGGAAATACTTGTTCATACCCTCTAGGTACATCAACATGTGCGTTGTAGTAACCATGTGAACATGTCTCAGCTCCACCATGTATTGGCACAATGCGTTCACCACAAATCATATATTCGCCCTCACGTTCATAAGGTATATCAACGAGCCAATAATCTACCTATAGACTGTGGTATCAATTGTCTCTGAAGTACGATCACACAACAACTTCAATTTTGATTCCATTAGTGTAGTTACAGTCCAACATCTCAAACCTCTTCAGGATATTTACCACATATTTTCCTTAGATAAGAAAAATCTCATGTGGATTCTGCCACACCTCTAATCCTAAGAATCATGTCAATATTCTCAAACTTTGATATCTACTGTAGACACTCCCTCTAAAGCGAAGAACCATCCTCCCTTTGCATCTTGTACTCTCTTCATTGGGACATTCTGCACTAGATAGACAGTTATCCTCCTCTATTGATGATCTTGTTTGTATCCATCTATGTCATCTCTCAAGGTCATTGGATACCAACATCTTCCATCTCGAAATTTTGTTGAAAAATCATCTTGCACCCATCTATAAGCTTTCCGTCCTTTATAGGCTTCCATATTCAACCTTGTAGCTAAGGTTGAGAACTCCATCACTCTAGGTGATCCTCAAGCTCCTCATGTATATCATATTTCATGGGTTCCTTCTGACCCTGTACAGATCCTTCTATGCACATGTGGCTCTCTGGTCGATATGCACTTCTACATCACTAGAAAAGTGTGTCTAGTAAATGGAGTAAATGTTTCTCCATAATCAACCCCCTCTTTCTGAGAGAAACCATGAACCTTGCTTTGTATTTCTTGATTTTTTCATATTTTGTATGCTTGATCTTGTGGAACCTCATCTAGATATCATTCTTCCATTACTTATTCTTGGTTATTTCTTTGTAGCTGGAAGGATCTCTCTTCATCTTGGATTGATTTTCTCATACCCAAGATAAAATTATCTTTTATGTGTTCACCTCTCGAGGTGGATCTACAGGTTTTGGTAGCTTGGTCATCTCATGGTCATAATGTTCTTATGAATTCCCCTTTTCTATAATTGTACCTCTGATTCTGGGAACTTCAAGTTCTTATTTATGTGCTTTATTTGAGTAAATCTACTTTGAGTTTCATGGATAAACCATCATCACTTGTTATTTGGAACAAGACTCATCATTCTTATCTTACACAATATTTCCTACAAGTCAACATATCATAATTTCCAAAACATATTAATTGTGACAAATTATAATGCATAAAGACATGTGTCACATAGTCATGCAACTATTTTAGCTAATGATACAATATTCATCCATATCACGTACACATATAGTAACTTTCTATATTCCTTTCATCTCTACCAAAAAATCATTAAGACTGTGCACTACTCCCAACATGTCAACAAAGAGGTTTCATTCTAGATAAGTAGCAATGAAATGTTGTACAACACCATAGGATACATACCCATCACATGCATATTAGTAGTATATTGTTCATGAATGCAAACATTCTGACATGTAGAATACATTTTCTAAATCTAGGAATATAAATATGTAAACAATACCATTCAAGTAACTATATATGTAGGAAATGAAAATTTAAACGCTTATCTTTGTTTGTTTGGCAGACTCCATCTTGATCTTTGTCTCTTTGCAAGAATTACTAAAGTATCTGACAATGTGTTTTTCTCCATCATCTGATTATGAGGACCTATGTTTGTCTTTATCATGATCGACAATGTTTAGCAATACTTATACATTATATATGTCATGTACCCAATTAAATAATTTTCAAATAAATAGTTAAGTTGGTCTATCCAATTCATAAGGGTTATGTGGAAAAATCAAACTATTGATATTTAACCCCAAGCCCTATAGTTTCACATGTAAATTCGAACTCATATTTGTGGAAGGTGGAAAATGGATCAATAAATGATGGAATAAATATTAAACTCTCCAAAATGAATTAGAAAAGGATCCTCATTGGCCATGGGGATGCATAAGTGGATGTTGGGGTCCACATGAGGGAATATTTCTCATTTACACATGGAATCATCCTCAATTTCGAACTTGGAGGAAGGATTTATTTACAAGGTGGTGGATGAAGAGTCATAGGCTAATTTTAGGTAATGACAAGATTCTATGACAACTATGAAAATCATTATGACAGTTATGACAACTCTATGACACCTAGTATGACACTTATGATAGATTCTCTTACAACTATGACATCTATGACATGTAAGAGATAAAAATAGACCCAAGAGGGTGCATGAGGTGTGTGTGGGGCCCAAGTAATATTCATGAAAGGTTACAATTCTAATTTCATGAATCGAGAGCAAGCAAAGTCAATACAAGTGTCACTTGGGCTAATGTAATGACCTAGATTAACACTAATTCAAGTTAATGAACCAATGAGACAATAATTCAAGTTTATTAGTGGGATATGAGGCCAAAGAGGTTATTA
The DNA here is from genome assembly GCA_001517045.1 of Pseudotsuga menziesii. Classification (NCBI taxonomy): domain Eukaryota; kingdom Viridiplantae; phylum Streptophyta; class Pinopsida; order Pinales; family Pinaceae; genus Pseudotsuga; species Pseudotsuga menziesii. The sequence goes on along the minus strand of LPNX010771677.1, from coordinate 121,591 downwards.
AAATATGATCAAGTCAAAATGGGGAATATTTTAATCATTTTTTAATTGGCCTTTGACATTTTGGAGAGCTTTTGCTTGTTCATTGGACGGTGGGTGTTTACTCTCCCTACTTGAACCAATTTCGAGGGAGTTGGATTCCTTTCCAATTTGGCTGATGGAGAGGAAATTCAAACATATAAATGAATATTATTGATTGTTTTTAGTTTTATTTTGAAGTTCCATACAGCTTTATTTCTCATCTATCTCCCTATTCTCTCCTTCCTTCTTCTCCATTCCCCCATACACGCATGTGATGGCGCACTTGTTGGAGTGGTGCTTGCATTTTGCTGAATCTATTTGATTCCCAAGGGAAAACATTTGGTATATGATTTATGGATATATACTCTTATTTTAATATTCTCTTTGATTCGAAATATAATAAATCCATGTGTGAAAAGTTTGCATTCCTGTGCTCTTGAGTAACTAGTTTTCATGAATTTGGCTTCAATATTGAAGGAGTTTTATATCAGATTTGTATGAGGGTTATTCTATAATTTTTATGATTTTGTGGAAGCCATATATTATTTATGACTCTACTTTAATTTCCATATTCTCTATATCTCGAAATCCAAGAAACTTGTGAGTGAAAAGCTTGCATTCTCATGCCATTGAATCACTAGTTTTCATGAATTTGGCTTCAATCGTGAAGGACTTTTATATCAGATCTGTATGAGGGTTCTTCCTTGATTTTGATGATGTTATGGAATCCATATATGTTGTATGAATCTATACTTTTATTTCCATATTCTCTGTAGCTCAAAATCCAATAAACTCATGTGTGAAAAGCTTGTATTATCGTGCCATTGAATCACTAGTTTTCATCACTATTGGCTTCAACCTTAAAGGCGTTTTATATCATATTTGTATGATTGATATTATATGAGTTTGATGCTATTTTTATAGCCATTTTATGTTGTATATTACTGCTAAATTTCCTGTTACTCTCTTAACCATCTATTCTACTTTTCATGTGTCATATTTGAGCTAGTAATGTAATTTCCCCTTGAACAATTTCCATGAAAGTTACAATACAAATGTTACACATAATAATCAGTTTGAAGATATTAATAAACATGATTAATGATAGCCATAAATTTCTTATATTCATCTTCAAACTTTTTTCTGTAAGTTCGGAGGGTTGTACATGAGTTGGAGATCCAAATTGGCCTCCACCCCTAGGGGGATTTGACCTCAATTTCCTGGAAAATTTGCACTTTTCTCCTTACCCCTAAACCAAGTTGCAGAAGCTTAAAGTCGTATTCAAATTTTTAATAGGTCATCTTTGGATTCTATAAGACTCATATGCTTTCACTTCAAAATCTATACCTTTGGATTCATTTGGAACTCCCTACCCTCTTGATTAGTAAAGCTCAAAAATTGCCCAAATTGCTCTTTTCTCCAAAATTACAAGTAGGGATATTATAGTGGTATCATAGCATGGTCCTTGAACTTTTTCATTAATACCATCCATTGAAGAAAAATTTTCAACCATGTCTTAATATTATGATAACTCCTTTGAAGATGATTATGAGCAATACGAAGAAGAATGTGATTGGTATGAGGAAGAGTTGTCATTTTGCAGCACTTCTTACAATTTCATAAGGGATTAGGGTTATTATTATTACCCTGTGTATTTTGAATATGCATGTCCCAAACCACCATGAGCTACTCCTCTGAATTAATTAGAAATATTGAGAGCAACATGTAAAACTTTGCCCCAACGATATCAAGCATATCTTGCTTTGATGGGACAGGCGCGTAAGACCATTCTTTTTTAAGACTTCGTTGATTGGGTGTTTAGATATAGGAATAATAGTGCATATGTGAAATCATTAAGGAACAATAAGCAATCCACAATTTTGGAGGAGCATGGAAGGATAAAAAACCATCCTACTTGTGAAAAGAGCAGTGAAATATCCTACTCTATAGATGAGAAAATTATAAACAAGTTTGTGGACCACATAATGAGGATGTGGAATAAATTTCAGCCTAAAGATGATGAAAAGAGACAAGATATATCATTAAAGGAAGAATAAAATACTCGTGAATTGGAGCATCAATCACCTCAAGGGGATTGCAGATAAGACTAGGAAGAGGGAAGTGAAGACAAGAGCACAATTCTTACTGATGGGGGTTGTGCAAATCAAAGAGAATCTATTGATGGATGCTTCAACTGTGAAGGAGTACATATTGATGGGTTCTTACACCTCTATGTTGGTGACATAGATATCAATTTTTAATATGTTGTTGCAATCCAAATTTATCATGAGCATGAAGATGAAGACCTTGTGGCAGATAGTGAAGAACCAAGATCAATTTCCCCATCACCACTTCAACTTCAAGAAGTTGATCAAATCAAGAAGAAATAAGAAGACGAGGTTCACTTCCATAAACCATCCTTCATTGGAGGGCCCTTGAATATGAGTGGAAGGAATATCTATGAGGCCCTTAGCATACTCCTTGATACTCAAGCATTGGTGTCAATTTTTTGTTGAAATGTTTTTTCATTGGAGGAGCCTTCCTTCCTTGAAGACATGGAGATAATTCAAAGAGCAATGTGCAACATCCAAGTTAATTTCATGTCTTTGCTTTTTTATAGAAAAAAAATGGGTTGAGATTAATGAATGGTTACATGAATCATACTTGAAGAATAATGAGGATATTCATAAGCTCAAAGTTCAAAATGAGCAACATTTTGAGAGGTTGCAAGATACTTGTTCTTCCTCCTATGTTTCAGATTGTCATATGGTAGATTTCTTGGAGGATTCTCATGACATGATAAATCATGAGAAACATGAAAACTTGCAGGTTCTTGATGTGCATGAATATGAGTTTGATGAGAGCCAAACACTTGTTGTGGTGGAAAAGGAACTTGAGCTTCCTCTTGATAATGGTTACACACTTTTTGAAGAAGTGCATGATTCCACTACATTGGAGCCAACCTATGAGGAAAGTTGCACTTTTTAGGGAGGTGCATGATTCTGCCCTTATGGATCCTTCACATGATGAAAAATTTGCACGTTTTGATCATTTGGGTGAGTTGGTTCATTGTCCTACATCCTACACTTCCATATTTTGCAGCATTCATCCTAATGAAGTATGGGTGAAAGGTTTATTTTTTATGGTTCCACATGAGGAGTATGAAACTTCTATATCTCCATTTGATGATGACATGATTAGAGCACCATTTTCTTTACATTTGTAGTAGCATCCTTTGTTACATTATCATGATACACGTCTACATGGATGTGTTATATTTTTAACATTAAGCTAGCACATCATTAGGATATTTAACTGAGAGAACAACAAGCATAGCATTCAAACACAAGAGACAATGAACACAGTGTTTTTCCTCGGGGAAACCATAAATGGAGAAAACCCCGCAATTTCCTCGGAGATAGAATCAGCACCAAAATTGAAACCCAAAAACAGTAAGATGATCTCCCAACAGTAGTAACCTCTTTCTTCCTTGACCCAGTGTCTTTCTCTTCCTCAGCTATGCGCTACAACTGAGTGTGAGTGAGTGTGTGATAAATAGAGAGGCTAGCTCTCTATTTATACTAATTCCCGACTTGACTAAACCCAACTAGGGCCGACTTCACTAGGTGATTCTAATAACCCTAGTGCCCCGAAACTGCAGGGACTTTAACCCTTAGACAATAGGAGGGTTACCCACCTTGGCTTAACATGACTTGTTTACATTATAGAAACTCTCAATAAGAACCTCGGGGCATGACATGACTCAAGTACATTACAAATAGATCCCGGAATAAACATTGGGTTACAATACATAAGAAATACAAGTGAATACATTCCGAAGTTACAATTACATCAACACTCCCTCTTAACTAGGAAGGTATTCTCTCAACACAATTTATCAGCACAAGTCTTCTTCTCTGTATCATCTGGATCATCATAAATTCCTCATCATCTTCACCTTCAAGTCATCTCTATATTTAAGTCACCTTCATCTTCAAGTCATCTTCACCTGGATATGGATCATCACTCAATCTGGATCATCATCACTGGATCTGGATCATCCCTCGATCTGGATCATCTCTGGAGCAACATCTCTAGATATGGATCATCCCTCGATTTGGATCATCATCACTGGATCATCACGGGTGCTATATCATGATTCTTCTCGTCATAGGAAGTTCTACAAAGACAGCCCTTTTTCATGCTAGTTGTAGGCCTAGCCTCCATGTAGGTATTCTTTAGCGCTTATATCTAACCCTAAGTCAGAATGGCCCGCCAAGCACTTATATCTGATCATGTAGGAACCAATCCTGTAATCATATCAGAAAGGCACACCCAGCACTCACATCTAACCATGTGGGAACCAATCCCACAACCCTGTCAGAAAGTCCCAACACTCACATCTAACCATGAGAGGAACCAATCCAGCATTCATGTCAGAAAGGCTCTGCACTTACATTCGACACATGCAAGAAACCAATCCAACATACATGTTCGAAAAGGCTCTGTACTTACATTCGACACATGCGAGGAACTAATCCAACATACATGTTCGAAAGGGCTCTGCACTTACATTCAACACATGCGAGGAACCAATCCAACATAAATGTTCGAAAGGGATCTGCACTTACATCTGCACATGCGAGGAACCAATCTAGCATGCATGTCAGAAGGGCTTGCACTCACATCTGATCATGTAGGAACCAATCCTACAGTCATATTAGAATGGCCCCTAGTCCCAGACTAAGCTACCTGGTAACTGACCAGGTGCCTCCATTCCAAGAATGGCATTCAGCGCTTACTTCTGATCATGTAGGAACCAATCCTATAGTCACATCATAATGGCTCAGCACTCATAGCTGACATGGAAGGAACCAATCCTCTCACCATGACAAAATGGCTCAGCCCTTACATCTGACCATGGAAGGAACCAATCCTCTCACCATGTCAGAATGGCTCTCAGTCTCATCATTTCCCCTTGGAGGAAACCTCGATCTAGAGAACACCAAGCTTCTCCCTGAAGTACTCAAACTTCACCCTAGCCAATGGCTTTTTCAACACATCATCTATATGTTCCTCCATCACAACACACTGGAGCTTCACTACTCCCCTCTTCACCATATCCCCGATATAGTGATACTTGATCTCGATATGCTTCGACTTGTCATGGAACACTGGATTGTTTGACAACTTCATGCAACTCTAGCTGTCACAATGTATACAAGTAGCATCCATCTAGAGATCAAATAAATCAAACAATAGCTTCCTCAAACATACTGCCTCACAACTAGCTGAACAAGCTGCGACATACTCTGCTTCAGCTGTACTCAATACCACACAGGATTGCTTCCTGCTAAACCAAGATATCACACCTGATCCCATATTGAAGAAACACCCTGAAGTTCTCTTCCTATCGATGCACTTCCTGCCCAATCTGAATCAACATAACCCTTTAGGTTAATCTTTGGATTCACCTCATACTTGAGCCCATAATAAATTGTACCCCTCAGGTACCTCAGAATATGCTTTGCAACAATCAAGTGAACATGTCACGGATCTGTCAAGAACTAGATCAAGGTGTTCACAGTAAAGCAAATATATGGTCTTGTATTTGTCAAGTACATCAAGGACCCAATCATCTGACGATACAACGTAGCATCAACCGCTTCTGATGAAGCATCACTCAACAGCTTCAGGTTCGATGCCATAGGTGTGGTCATGGCCTTGTAGTCCATCATCCCAAACCTCTTCGGGATCTCTGTTTCATTCTTCCCTTGTTCGAGGGAGATTCCATCCATATTCTGCCACACCTCCATGCCTAGAAAATAATGCATCATACCCAAGTACTTCATTTCGAACTCGGCAGCAATATTTCTCTTTGTATCAGTAATCAACCCATCCATACCTGTTACAAATAGATCATCTACATACAGTAGGAGCATCACTGGGTTTCCATCTTCAACCTTGTAGTAAAGGTTGGAATCTTCTTTACTCTTGGTAAATCCCAAACTGGATAGAAAGCTGTCAATTCTGCTGTACCATGTCCTCAGTGCCTATTTCAAACCATACAAGGCTCTCTTCAATCTGCACACATGAGACACCTTGTCATGTGTCTCAAAACCGAGTGGCTACTCTACATACACTTCCTCTTCCACTACACCATTCAAGAAAGTAGTCTTGACATCCATTTGGTGTATCTTCCATTTCATCACTACATCCAGAGCAAGTACTGATCTGATGGAAGTGTATCTGGCTATAGGTGCAAAGGTTTCTTCATAATATATTTCTTCTTTCTGTAAGAAGCCACGAGCCATGAATCTTTCCTTATATTTCTCTACACTACCATCTGCAGCATGCTTGATCTTGTAGATCCATTTGGAAGTTACAACCGACTTCCCTTCTGGTCTTGGGACAACATCCCAAACATCATTCTTCATGATCGATTGATACTCTTCGATCATAGCATCCTTCCATTCTTTCTGTTCTGTCACTTCTTCATAATTGGAAGGTTCTTTATTGATAAAGTCACATAGTAAGGCTACATATCTGGAGCAGGATCTGGTTCTCTTTCTTTCTCTGTGATTCTCTTCTGGAGCCCCATATCTATCCACACCTTGGATAGCTTCTCATACCCAAGCAGGTTTCCTCTTGTGAGGATTCTTCTCTTGAGGTGGATCTACATGTTCTTGTGGTTCTTCAAATTCTCGATCTTCTTCTTGAATCTCTTTGTTCATGGTTGTATCATGAATTCTGGGTGCTTCTGCTCCTTCAGGTTCTTCAACAGGTCTCTTTCCGGATTTGTTGTAAGTTGTGTCTTCGTCAAATGTTACATCCCTACTGATGTCGATCTTCTTGAATCCTGGGAAATATATTCTGTAAGCCTTCGAGCTTTCAGAGTATCCCACAAATATACCCTTCTTTCTTGAAGGATCTAATTGTGTTCTCTTCTCTTTTGGAATGTGTATGTACACAGGACAGCCGAATATTCTGAGATGGCTAACTTCTAGTTTCTTGTTGGAGAAGACTTCTTCAGGAGTCTTATTCTCGAGTACTTTGTGTGGAGTACGGTTCTATACATACATCGTTGTTTTGGCAGCCTCTGCCCATAGATGCATGGGAATATCTTGATCATGAAGCATTGCTCTTGCAGCTTCCATGATAGTTATATTCTTCCTTTCTGCAACCCCATTTTGTTGTGGATTATATGGAGTGGATAACTCCCTCTTAATCCATGATTCTTTGCATAAGTCTTTGAATTCATTTAATGTGAATTCTCTGCCATTATCTAATCGAAATTTCTTGATATTCTTTTCTGTGTGGTTCTCAATCAAGGCTTTGAATTCCTTGAACTTGCTGAAAAATTCATCTTTGTTCTTCATGAAGTAAATCCATGTCTTCCTAGAAAATTCATCAATGAAAGAAACATGTTATACATACCCGCTTAGAGAACTTGATGACATTGGACCGTATACATCGGAGTGGATGATTTTCAAGATTCCTGTTGCTTTGCTTTCGCTACTTGGAAATGTCTTCTTTGTGTTCTTTCCTTTCGCACATCCTTTGCAGACTCCTTCATGTTTTGCTTGAATTTCTGGAAGACCTTCAACAACTTTGCTTGCAAGTGGTAGTGATATGTAGTGCACATGTGCAAGCCTTTTGTGCCAAAGTTCATTTGGCTCTAATGTGTCATGGACCAAAGCTTGTTCTGGATGGCCCTTCAATTTGCATAATCCTCCTTCTTGTTCTCCAATTACTATTGCATTGTCAATAGTCTTTCCTCTTGGCCACATGAGGAATTGGCCGTCTACAAATGCAACCCTCATGCCTTTTGCATCCAGTGCTGATATGGATATAAGATTCTTCTTTAGTCCTGGTACAAACAAGACATCCTTCATTTTCATAGACTTTCCAGAGTCTAGCTTGTAGGAGGATTCACCACTACCTTTTATGAGATATTGGTAGTCATCCCCAAGTCTCACCTTATGGGGTGAATTATGTTTAGATAGTCTCTCAAAAGATTCCTTGAAACTTGTCATGTGTTTGGAAGCACTACTGTCAATAATCCAATATTTCCTTCCATGAGTGACAGTTCCCGTGAGAGCAGAGATCAGAACATATTCATCTTCACTTGAAGAGTCTTCACTTTCTTGTTTTACTCTCTTTCTAGGAGGATCATCATCCTCAGTAGTGTGAGCATGATGTCTTCTTTTGGAGTTCCTCTTCTTCTTGGATCCATTCTTATTCATGGGACAATTTCTAGCAAAGTGTTCTATTTCATCGCATGTATAACATCTGAGTTTGGATGAACCTTTCTGATGAGAATTCTTACCTTAGTGATGATTATTTTCCCTTCTTCCTTTCTTGGAGTGTACTGTGAAATCTTGATCTTCACTTCCCATCTTTTCTTCTCAAGCTGCTATTTGAGCTTCTTCTTGTGAACATTCTTCCCACAGTCTACTGAACTTGACTAACTTCTTCCTAGCACAGATTCCTTGGATGAAAGACTCCCATGACCTAGGGATGCCATTCAAGGTTGTCATCACAATTTCTGCATTCTCCACTTCTTCATCTACTGCTTCTAGTTGTTCTTTGATCTGGGAGACCCTTGTGAAGTATGACTGGATGGTCTCCTCATTATGAATCTTTACATTCTTCTATTGGTTCCTTAGATTCATCTTCCGATTGATGTTATTCCCTTCAAACAGTTTTGTTAGGGAATCAAACATAGCTTTAGGTGTCTTGAGGGAGGACACATGTGGTATGAGGTGATCCTTGATAGAATCAGCAATGATCCTCTTTGCCATAACCAACTTCTTCTTATGTAAGGCCTTAGCCTCGTCTCCCTCTGGAACTGGAACCTCCTCACTAATATAGGAGTCCAACTCATTTTCTTCCAGGACCAGGGATATCCTATACTTCCAAGCTCAGAAGTTATCAGCTCCCTCAAGATTTTCATCAAGCTTGGTATGATGAGACATCTTAACTGAGAACCTCAAATGGAAATACAAAAGATTTAGATCTTAGCAGGTCAAGATGTTGGATCTAGATTTGGAGCTGAAATCTTGCAGTGTTGGTTCAGGAGCAGATTAGGGTTTTGCTTTTTCAAAGTTTTGTCCAACCAAATGCTTTGATCTTGATCCCTAACTTCAATTTTGAGGAGGAGACCAATCCAGGCCGGCACTCACTGAAAATTTCCACTTCTGTGAAAAGCCCTAATTTTCGGCAGTAGTGTCGAGGCCAAAACTGAAAAACCTCATAATTGAATTCTGCTTCAACAGAAATATGCGCCCTAAGGAGGAGAGTTGTTCCACCCTTCTTTTGCCGAAAATATATGGAGAGAGATCCACAAAGTAGGAAGCCCTAGTTCCCGCAGCTGCACAGTGTCTTTTTCTCAGGTTAGCTGTGATACCATGTTAGATTTTTAACATTAAGCTAGCATATCATTAGGATCTTTAACTGAGAGAACAACAACCACAACAATAAAACACAAGAGACAATGAACACAGTGTTTTCCTCAGGGAAACCATAAATGGAGAAAACCCCGCAACTTCCTCAGAGATAGAATCAGCACCAAAAGTGAAACCCAAAAATAGTAAGATGATCTCCCAACAACAGTAACCTCTTTCTTCCTTGACCCAGTGTCTTTCTCTTCCTCAGCTATGCGCTACAACTGAGTGTGAGTGAGTGTGTGATAAATAGAGAGACTAGCTCTCTATTTATAATAATTCCCGACTTCACTAAACCCAACTAGGAACGACTTCACTAAGTGAGTCTATAACCCTAGTGCCCCAGAACTGCGGGGACTTTAACCCTTAGACAATAGAAGGGTTACCCACCTTGACTTGACATGACTTGTTTACATTATAGAAACTCCCGATAGGAACCTCGGGGCATGACATGACTCAAGTACATTACAAATACATCCCAAAATAAACATCCGGTTACAATACATAAGAAATACAGTGAATACATTCCGAAGTTACAATTACATCAACAGGATGCACCTATGATGTTCACTTGAATAACTTGGAGACTCGTGATTTTCCTTGCTCCTTTCTTAGTCCATTTGACATTGGAGGAACTTCATCCAACACTTGCGTGAATAGATATATGATTGAAGCACATTATTATTGGAAACACCCCTTGTTATTTCTTGACAATATACATATTCATGGGTGTATTGATGAGACTTCTTTTAGCCACTTAAACTCTTCATGTTTTCTTTGCTCCTTATTTGGTTTATATTTTGGTGGAGGCTCTTCATTCACTTCTTGGATGAAATAACACATGGTTGATTATTTTGATGCATCTTATATTCTTTTGGAGCATCATTATAGGACATGGGATCCTACCCTATGTCATTGGAGCAGATTTGATATAACACTTTATGCTTGTGTGTATGGCCACGTGATGTTCTACTTACTTGGATGTACAAGAACTTTCACGATTCTTTGATGAGGTACCTTCTTGATGTACATTTGTATGATTTTGTTATTTAATTTTATGATATATATTTTGTACTCATGATGTTTGGAAGGAATCAATGGAAGCAATGGGATCCCGGTATTGCTTGGTTTCAATTTTGGGGGGAAACAAACTGTATGGGAGATTGAGTCACCACTTGAGAAGGTGATTGTAATCAGAGTAGTGCAGCAGCAAGCATGGTGGTTCCTCTTTGAAACTTTCTTGGAATCTTGAAAACTCAAAGTTTGGAAACTCAAATGTAACTTCAAAGAATTATATAGTGAGCCAAAAAAGGGTTGCAAATTCAAAAATTGTTTCCAAATATGAAGGAGGCAAATATTATTTGTGCAAATTTTGCTTTGATGGATTTGATTAATGCTTTTAGTGTTAGTGATGATGTCATAGGATATATCAATATGCAAAGATCCACATATATTTACTTTTGGAAACATGCAATTGTAGTACATGAGTGCCACTACTCAAATTGCAACTAAAGTTTGAAGCAAAGCTTTGGAAGGAAAGAAGGTTCTTCAAAATCCATGTTTGAAATTGCTTGACGACAAGCAATATTGGGTGGGGAGGATTGTCATGTCCCAAAATTAATAATTTTCAAATAAACAGTTAAGTTGGCCTGTCCAATTCTTAAGGGTTATGTGGAAAAATCGTGACTATTGATATTTAATCCCAATTCCTATAGCTTCACATGTAAATTAAAATTCTTATTTGTGGAAGGTGGAAAATGGGTCAATAAATGATGGACTAAAGATTAAATGCTCAAAAATTAAGTGGGAATGGGTTATAGTTGGCCATGGGAGTTCATAAGTGAATGTGTGGGGTCCACATGAGGGATTATTCCTCATTTACACATGGTATCATCCTCAAATTCAAATTTGGAGGAACGAGATACTTTTAAGGTGGTGGATGAAGAGTCATAGGCTAAATTTAGGCAATGACAATATTCTATGACAACTATGATAGTCATTATGACAGTTATGACAACTCTATGACACTTAAGACAGATTCTCTTACATCTATGATATATTCTATGACATCGATGACATGTAAGAGCTACAAATAGACCCAATAGGTCGCATGAGGTGTGTGTGGGGACCAAGGAAGCTTCATGAAAGGTTCCAATTCTAATTTCATGAATGGAGAGCAAGCAAAGTCAAGGCAAGTATCACTTGGGTTAATGTAATGACTTGGATTAACATTAATTCAAGATAATAAACCAATGGGAAGGTAATTTGAGTTTATTGGAAGGAAATGAGGCGAAGGAGGTTATTAAAAGAGGATGAAGTCTAAATGGGGCATATTTTTATCATTTTTTAGATTTTTCTTGTCCATTGCACCGTGGGTGTTTATTCTTGCTACTTGAACCAATTTCGAGGGAGTTTGATTCCTTTCCAAGTTGGTTAATGGAGAGGCCATTCAGACCTCTCAATGGAGATTATTGATTTTGTTTAGTTGCATATTGAAGTTCCATATATATCTAGTTCTCATCTATCTCCTTATTCTCTTATTCCTTATTCTCCATTCCCCCATACTCTCATGTGATGGTGCACTTATTGGAGTGGTGCTTGCGCTTTGCTGAATCTATTTGATTCCAAATATTGGGTATATGATGTATGGAATTGTACTCTAATTTCCATGTTCTATATAATTCTAAATATAATAAATCCATGTGTGAAAGGCTTGCATTCCCATGCTCTTGAATAACTAGTTTTCATGAACTTGGCTTCAATCTTGAAGGAGTTTTATATCAGATTTTTATGAGGGTTCTTCTCTGATTTTGATGATGTTTGGGAAGGAATAAATGATGTATGACTATGTAATTTAATGTCTGTATGCTCTCTATATATAAATCCATGAAACTCATTTGTGAAAAGCTTGCATTCTCATGCCAATGAATCACTAGTTTTCATGATTTTAGCTTCAATCTTAAGAGTTTTATATTAGATTTGTATGAGGTTTCTTCTCTGATTTTGTTGATGTTTGGGAAGCCATATATTATGTATGGTTGTAATTTAATTCCCATATTCTCTATATATCAAAATCCAAGAAACTCATGTGTGAAAATCTTGTATTGTCATGCCATTGAATCAGTAGTTTCCATGACTATTGGCTTAAATCTTCAAGTAGTTTTATATCATATTTGTATGAGGGATTTTCTATAAATTTGATCTTGTTGGGAAAACCATTTAAATTATTTAAATTAAAACTATATGTCATGTTACTCTCTAAACCATCTATTATGCTTTTCATGTGTCAAATTTGAGCTAGTAATGCAATTTCCCCTTAAACAATTTCCATGAAAGTTACCATGCAAAAGTTGCACATAATAATAAATTTGAAGAGATTAATAACCATGATTAATGATAGACATTTATTTTTAATATTCATCCCCATGATCTATTCTAAAATTTTGGAGGGTCATACTTGAGTTGGAGACCCAAATTGGCCTCCACCCCTAGGGGGATTTGACCTCTGTTTCCTAGGAAATTTGCACTTTTTCTCCTTATCCTGAAACCAAGTTGCGGAAGATTAAATTTAAATTAAAAGTGTTCATAGTTCATATTGGGATGATATAATACTCACCATACCCTTTCATTTCCAATTTGAGACCTTTTGGAGTCAGTTGGAACCCCATACCGCCTTGACTAGTAAAGCTCAAAAATTGCCCAAATTACACTTTTCTCCAAAATTTCAAGTAGGAATATTACAATAGATTTGAGTGTCACTTCTTATCCATTGATCACAATTGAATCCCTTCTTATCTAATTATGATATGGATAAGAGGTTCTTCTTCATCATGGGTTGAATCATTCTGGATCAAAGTACATATTCCTCATCACTTGAGGAATCTTCCCTTGTTCTCTTCTCATTTGGTTCAACATATTTAGTGGCATGAGATATTAGGGATTATTGTCATCATCACCTAGATTTTCTTCTCTTTCTACTGAACTTGGTGGGCCTCCTTCTAGCACAGATACTTTGAATGAAATATTCCCATGATCTGGGGAAACCATTCAAGGTGGTCATCACCACTTCTACTTCCTCGACAATGTCTCCAATGGCCTCTAGTTGCTCCTTGACCTGGGAGACCCTTGTAAAGTAGGATTGAATACTTTCTAACATCTACATATTCACATCCTTGATTTGAGTTCTTGAAACATAGAAATTTTGTTTCTTACTGGAATACCCATTGCAAATAAAATAAATAATCCATGTATGGATATAATAAAAATATTTTTGATAAAAGCTTAGATGATTTTACATTCACAATGTTTTGGAATTTTATAATCCCACTTGTACCTTTCAACGTAAAAAACATGACTCTTGAATTTTAATTAATTATTAACTGTTTATTATTAACAATTAATATTAATAATATTATATTAATTCTTTATTATGAAAAATTAATAATAATTATTAATATTAAGAATTAATGTATGGATATAATAATAATAATATATACATTTCCTTCCCCTTAAAGGAAGTTGTGACCTCAAAGATTATTGAACATAAGGGTTATGTCTGATTTCTTGCTTTGAATCGTCCTCTCTAGATCCCTTCTTTTAGTATTAACGACACTTGATGAAATGAGACGATACAAGATACGAATTCCAAAGAAAACATGTTGCATAGCCTCTGATGTGGTCCATCCGAGATCTATTTTAATTGGAGCTATTTGATCGTCTTGTGGGATGGATATTCTTGTTTGTTGCTTAGTATGCTGATTTGTTGTTCTTGCTTGTCTGACAGCATGACTCCTATGTATCTGTTCATTTTGACCTTGTCATTGGTCAAAATGACTTTTATAATTGGGGTGTCGATAAGAAGTTCTTGTTGTTTGTTTCTCTGTTCGATTGACTTCCCTTCGAACTATGACGTGAACGGAATTTGAATTTGTTTCTTCTTCCTCAACTTAAACTTATTTTCTGGAGAGTCTAGATGCTTATTTTTTTATTTGAATTGATTTGTTCTGTAATAGAATATTATTATTTTGAATCTTCTCAAACCTTTCGTCTTGTGACTATTTGTCCTCTTTTAAATTCTCGATTTGTTCCTCTAATTCTTTATTTCCTTTCTTTAGGGTGGAATTTTCTTTGTATTTTCCCACTAATTTTTACTAGAGAGCTTGAACCTTCTCTTCTAACTTTTGACTGCATCGAACTTTATCCTTTGCCTTCTTGATTTGCAGAAGTAATTTATGGTTATGATCTCTTAAACGAGAGATATATTCTTCTTTACTTGCAATAACCTTGTCGAAATCCTTGTGTATCGTCTATATCAATTTCTCATTCTCCTGCGACAGCATCTTTGATATTTCTTTGAAGTCTTCAGATGATGCGACTTTTGATTCTGACTTCATGTTAATGTCCTGCAATGTGATTTTCTTCTTTTTGAAGGAGAATGTCAGAAACTACTTTTTAGCATTTAAGATAAAAGTGCCCAGTGTTTCTATCCATGGAAATCCCAAAATTAGGTCAACATCACTGCTCCACAAGGATTTAACCATGAATTGTTAGACGCCAGTATAATCTCCAATGTTTAACTGTAAATTACATATTTGATATTCTTTTGTATTCCAAAAGTCTAACCTTTCACCTATATTTGACTGCGAAATTGATAACTCACTAGCAAGTTCAACACTAAGATAATTATTGGATTCCATGGGGGTAATAGAAATAGTAATGACTTTCCCTCTAATTGTTCCTTTTATTTGAAATAACACTGAAGCATAAAATTTTGAAGTACTTGGGAATCTTCCTTGTTTTTCTCCATAAGACTCCATTTTATTATGCCTTCTTAAAAACAATATATTTTTTCTAATAATAATAATTATTAATTTAATTAATACTATTATTGTTTTTTTTGTTTTTATAAACTATGAATATAGTTTAATATATAGTTTTTTAATATAATTATATTATTATTATTATTGTAATATATATTTTAATTTTTTAAAATATTTATAATTATAATAATAACAATGTATTATTGTTATGTAAATTTTTTATATTATTTGTTTTATTGAAATTTTGTTTTGTTCGGGTGGACTTTAGGACGGAAGCACCTGGAAGAGGAGGGGCGGTGTGTTTGGGAGGAGGTAGGGAGTAACAACACAAGGAATCTTAGAGGAGTGTGTGGTGTGATGGGGTTGTAAATGGAGGCTGAACAGGAGTGTGGGAAGAGTAGCGGAGATGGCATGGTAGCTGGGATGGTTGTGAGCGAGGAGGGGTGTGAGAGTTGTAGGGACTTGGGTGGTGTGTGCATGGAGGAGGCAGAGGGCTGCATAGGAGAGTGGGGCAGTGGAGGTCATGGGAGGAAGGATGTGGGGAAGTAGCATGAGGGAGAGGAGGGTGGTTGAGGTGGAGTAAGGGGGAAAGGATGGGCGCACATGGAGTTGTTGGGGGAGGGGGGGTGCATAGTGCTGGGATGGCCATGTGCAACAGGGCAGCATGTAGGAGGGAGAATAGATGCAATTTGGGTGGGGGAAACTGACAAAGGTCTCCGCAAGGGTGGACAGGACGTTAGATGGAAAGGTGGATGCCGGTAGGGGATCTAGGTGAGCAGGAAATTGTAGGAGAGGGAAATGGAAAGATGGGTTGCAGGGGAACGTGGAGGAGGTGGCCCGTACGGCGGGAGAATAGGGAGGAAGAAGAAGAGCTGGAGTGAATGGGTTGTGTAAGAGAGGGACAAAGGCCTTAAATTGGTCAAAGACCTAAAAATTCAAAGAACCTCTGAAAATTGTGTTTGGCCAACAGCAGGTAATTCAATGGAATTCCCAAGAAAGGGATCTGATACCACTGAAAAAAAAGAAAGAATATTTATTACTGGAATACCCAGTGCAAATAAAATAAATAATCCATGTATGGATATAATAAAAATATATTTGATAAAAGCTGAGATGATTTTACATTCACAATTCTTGGACTTTTATAAGCCCATTTGTACATTTTCACGTAAAAAACATGAATCTTAACTTTTAATCAATTATTAATTGTTTATTATTAATAATTAATACTAATAATATTAATATTAATTGTTATATTATTATTATTATTATTATTATTATTATTATTATTATACATACATACATACATATATAACAGTTCTCAAGGGCATATTCTTGTTGATGTTATTTCATTTGTACAAGTTGTTCAATGCATCGAACATCTCCTTGAGAGTCTTCCAAGAGGATACATGTGAGATCAAGTGGTATTTAATGGAGATGGAAATATTCCTCTTGGTTTTGACCAAGTTCTTCTTATGCTTAGCTTTGTCCTCATCTCCCTCTAGATCTGTTACTTCTTCTTTGACATAGTTCTCCAAGTCATGTTCTTCAAGTACAAGAAGCACTCTATACGTACATGCCAAAAAGTTATCAGCTCCTTCAATATTTTCCTCAAGCTTGGTATCATGATAAAAATTAGAATTTCACATGAAAATAGAGCAAATATAACTTACCAATGAGATTGCTTCAACTTGATGCTTGCTTGAAAGCTTTTCTGGAAGATTGCTTCTGGTGGACCTAGGGTTTGAGATAAAAAATAATAATTTTTCAACTTCTGTGAAAAATCCCAGCTAAACCTCAACACCCTCCTATGTAAGTGTACGGCCCATCTATACAAAGCTCAATGACCCTGTTGCTCGCTCCTCCGTCCTCTTAACTAAATCCTCTATCTGACTTTCTCTCTCTGTTTGTATCATGTCTCTATCGAAATACAAGTGTGTGTTCTCTCTACCAATTGATCTCTCTTTTATAACTTTAGGTCANGTAAAGAAAAAACCCTAATTTCACTTTCACTTTAACTAGTGGTTCACTAAAGTTAATTTAGATCACTTTAATTTATTTTCCAAATTAAACTTAGGAAAATTAAATTAAATACAACTAGTTTCCTAATTTAAGTCTTCTGCATGCAAGAACACATGCATGCGGAAAGACCTTCCTCGTTGCTACTAGTTTAACACTCCCTCTCAACGAGGAAGGAATTCAGTAGCAACCCCAACTTATCCCTGAACTTCACAAAACTCTGTCTGCAAAGTGCCTTGGTGAAAATTTCTACCACCTGCTCATATGTATGTATGTACTCCAACTGAATGGTTCCTCTCTAAACACAATCTCTCAAGCAATGGTATCTGATTTCTATGTGTTTGCTCTGGTCATGGAACACTGGATTCTCAGATTGCCTGATGCCACTATGATTGTCACAGTGAACTATTGTAGCCTCTAGCTCACACTCGAACAACCCTGCAAGTAACTTCCTTAGCCACATACCCTCACAAGCAGTCATGCTGGCTATCATGTACTCAGCCTCTCTCGAGCTCAATGCAACTGACTTCTACTTCCTGCTAAACCAAGAGACAACCCCTGATCCAATGCTGAAAAAGCAACCTGAAGTACTCTTCTGGTCCTCTACACGTCCTTCCCAGTCAGCATCTGTGAAACCTGCTAACAGTACACTCCCTATGCACTCATAAACCAATCATTTCTCCACTGTACCTCTGATGTAGCAAAGTATGTGCTTCGCAGCCATCCAATGCACTCTCTGAGGGTCCACCATGAACTAATTCAAAGAGTTTACTGCGAAGCTGATGTCTGGTCGAGTGTTTACCAGATAAATAAGCGATCCGATAAGCTAAAAATACAAGGTAGGATCAAATCCATCTCATCCTAATGCATCAATATTCTTCCAGTTGGAAACTAGAGGTATGGACATAAGCTTGCAGTCCTCCATCCTGAATCTCTTCAGGATCTCTACTGCATACTTCCCCTATCCGATGAAGAAGCATCCATCTCTCTTCCAAACCTCGAATCCCAAAATGTAATGCATCAACCCAAGATCTTTCATCTCAAACTCTACTGCAAGGTTGGACTTATAGTCTCCAATCAGCCTCTCATCTCCTATCAAAAAGAGATCATCCACATATAAGATCGGTATGAGAGGCACCTCACCTATCAAGAAGTACAGGTTGTGGTCATCTTCACTCCACTAAAATCCCATCTCCCGTAGATAACTGTCAATCCTCGAGTACCATGCTCAAGGTGCCTTCTTGATCCCGTAAAGAGCTCAATGCAGTCTGCATACATGCATCTCCTTGTTCTCCACATCAAACCCCTCTGGCGGCACAATATATACCTCCTCCTCTATTACTCCATTGAGGAAGGCAGTCTTGTCGTCCATCTCAGCTTCTAGTGAGATAATGGTCTGAATGGAAGAATACCTGAAAAATAGGGGCGAAGATCTCCTCATAATCAATATGCTCCTTCTGTGAAAACCCCTTTGCCACGAAGCGCTCCTTGTACTTCTCCACGCTTCCATCTACTGCATGCTTCGCCTTGTAGATCCATCTGGATCCCACCACATTTTTCCCTTGTGGCCTCAACACAACATCCCATACCCAATTTTTCATAATGGAGTCATACTCCTCAACCATAGCTTCCTGCCACACATCATGTTGTGCAACCTCCCCAAAGCTGGAAGTTTCAGAGTTAATCAACTCTGTCATCAATGCCATATAACTAAGCCTCTCTGGTGGTACACTTCGTCTAAAAGATTTCTATGGAGGATCTACTTGCCTGGAATCTTGCATTGTGGATCTAAACCACTTAGGCCTTGGCGTAGTTCTAACCTGTTGCAGCTATTAGATATTCGTCTCCTGCTACAACTCATCCTTCATGTCAATGACTAAAGGATCCTATTCACCTGACTCCCTCTGACCACTAGAGCCTGTGCTCTGTGTCTGTACATGTACCTATACATCTGGCTCCTCCAACTTGACTCCCGACTCTTGTGTTGGCTACTGCTCTACTGGTAAGTCCAGAGATCTTCGCAAGTCCCTGTCCTCATCGAACTGGACATCCCTGCTCACAATGATCCTCCTACGAGCAGGAATGTAAAATCTATATGCCTTCAAAATCTTGCTATAACCAACAAGTAACCCCTTCTCTCTAGAAGGGTCCATATTCTACCTATTGTCAGCGTGAACATCACAATAGCAAACAATGCCAAATATGAGAATGTGACTCACATCTGGCTTAGTTCCTGTGAATACCTCCTCCAGTGTCTTCCTCCCCAAGGTTGTCCGAGGACACCTGTTCTAAATGTATACTGCAGTCCTGTATGCCTCAACCTAGAGAAATAATGGTAATCCCTGATCAAATAGCTTGGCCTTGGCTGCTCCAACCATAGTCATGTTCTTCCGCTCTGCAACTCCATTATGTTGTGGGGGATGGGGCATAGTGTGCTCCTTCTTGATCCCCTCAGTCGAACAATAGTCCATGAACTCATTGGAAGTGTACTCACCCCCATTGTCTGTCCTCAACAGTCGAATCTTCTTTCCTGCTTGGTTCTCCACAAGAGTCTTGAAATCTCAGAACCTCTCAAAGACCTCTGACTTGGCCTTCAGGAAATAGATCCAGGTTTTCCTGGAATAGTCATCAATGAATGTTATGCAGTAACTGTAACCACTGAACAAATGGACACTCATAGGTCTGCATACATCCAAATTCACCAAGTCCAAAGGATCCTTAGACTTGTGCTCACTCTGTGGGAAAGGCTTCCTGATGTTCTTCCACAAAGCACAACCCTTGCAATGGTTATGCTTTTCCTACTGTACCTGAGGAACTCCAATGACTTCCTGTCTCAAATGCTTCAGTGCTCCATGGTGTAAGTGTGCCATCCTCCTATGCCACAACTCACCCTAACTGCTGTCGATGCTGCTGACTAGAGGCTTTCCAGGCTCAAAGTGTAATCTGTACACTTTCCCGCTACTTCTGCCAATCACCCGATCCAAGTTCCTATCTGACCCCTTGGGCCTGATATACACTCTATGGTCATGGAAATTCACCTGATATCCCTTTTCCTCCATAGTGGAGACTAATATAAGGTTCTTGGTCAGTCCTGGGACATATAACACATCAACAAAACTGAGGGGTTTTCCAGACTCCCTCTCAAATGAAACAGTGCCAACTCCCTACGCCTGATACCGTGCATCATTACCCAGCTCAATGTGGATCCCTGTTCCACCCTCCTGCAAGTATTTGAAGAATCTCTTATGTCCAATCATGTGACTAGAATATCCACTATCAATGTACCATATGTTTCTCCCTGTGGTGCTTTCCATGCAAGATATCAAACAAAACTCCTCATCAAAGTTCCTGCTAAACTCATCCACCTATGCAGATCCAACCATCTGAGTGTTACTCTTTTTCTTCCTGTCTGGGAACTGGGAGGAAAAGTGTCCCTGCTTGTGGCAGATAAAACACTTGACCTTTGATATGTCAAGGTTATTCTTACCATCCTTCTTCCTCTTTGCCTTCCCCTTGTTCTTCCCTGTAAGGGCTAGAGCCTCCTCATCCACAATTTGTGGGGCACTATTGGATGAGCCTAATCCTTGACCCATGCGGCTCTCCTCCTGTACAAATTCATCACATAGTCTCTTCCAATCAGGGAGCTTCTCCCTAGCCACAACACCTTTGACAAAGGTGTCACATGGCTTAGAGAAGCCATTAAGGGCTATCCGAGCTAGCTCCCCATCATCAATCTTAGAGCCAACAGCTCCAAGCTCATCCCTGATCTATGTGAGCCTCGTGAGATAAGGCACCACTCCTTCTCCCTTTTCCATCTTGGTGTTGCTTATCCTCTCTTGCAACACCATATTCTAGTTCTCGTCCTTGCTTTGGTACAGACTCTCCAAATCCGTCCACATCTCTACTGCGATCTTCTTACCAGAAAGGTGAGGGACTATATGGTCCTTCACTCCATCCATGCTAAATAACATGGCTCTGGAATCAATATTTTTCCAAGCTGCTAAATCTGCCGGATTTGTGGGTGCAACCTTCAGGGAGTCAAATGTGCTCCTCTACATCACTAACGTCCAGGATCCTTGTGATCCTTTCTTTCCATGTAGGAAAGTTTTGAGCACCCTGGAGTCTATCCTCAACTCTCAACTGCATGGTGATAGTGAAGTGTACCTATCAAACCCTAGATCTGGATGTCTAGGTTTGTGTCTTCTTATAGATCTACCCTCGATCTATCATTGATGCTGCAAATATCTCAACTTTAGCTCACCAGAGCTCTGATACCATGTAAATTTTCCTTTAATATTCAACTAGGGATAAACAGTGCCTGCAAAATATCAATTGATAACCACACATGAGTATCTTTTACAGTATGCAGCGGAATATAAAACTGATAAATAAATCACAACATCACATCACAATATTGACACTATTATTTGCATATGCAAACCCCCAGAAAAACCCAAGATGGGAAAACTGGTGCAGCATTCAGGTATAGATTTAATTATGAGAAAATATGGAACTTTTACAATCACTACAAATTCACCCAAACTTGGTGAATGCAGTACTCGACAGAATCATTGGGAAAATCCCAACTAAACCTCAACACCCTCCTATGTGATTGTACGACCCAGCTGTACGAAGCTCGATGATCCTACTGCTCGCTCCTTCGTCTTCTCACTTAAATCCTTTGTCTAACTTTCTTTCCATGTATGTATCCTATCTCTGTCAAAATACAAGTGTGTGTTCTCTCCACCAATTGATCTCTCTTTTATAACTTTAGGTAAAGTGAAACCCTAATTTCACTTTCACTTTTACTAGTGGTAAAGCAAAAACCCTAATTTCACTTTCACTTTAACTAGTGGTTCACTAAAGTTACTTTAAATCACTTTAATTTATTTTCCAAATTAAACTTAGGAAAATTAAATTAAATACAACTAGTTTCCTAATTTAAGTCTTCTGCATGCAAGAACACATGCATGAAGGAAGACCTTCCTTGTTGCTACTAGTTTAATAGAAACAAGGTATTGTGCAATTCCTCTAAGAAGTTTTGACAAATGCTAGGAGTAGAGGGGTTGCAAACCATAGCAACTTGGGAAACAAACAGCCAAAAACTGTCATGCCCCCAATTAAATCATTTCCAAATAAGACTATTTGCAAATCATGTTTCACGAACCTACTAGTTCCCTAGGTTGAGATGGAGACATAAATTTTGTAATAAGGGGCTATGGGACCCGAAAGGACTTTAGTTTACCATATTCACATTCAAATGGGTCACATAAATGATAAATACTAAGAAAATAATGTGGCATGGATTCATGAAGACACTTGGAAACTTGTGGAGCCTTTGGGTGACTAGATTCCCCGCACACTTGGCATGATATTCATCCAAATTCAAACACGTGGGTAATGTAACATTATTGAATGGTTATGTGGTGTCAAATATCATATAATGAGCCAAGTAATTTGAATTGGTAAAGGAGGGTAATTCCCATGGAAGAGGAAGAGAATAGAAGACAAGGTGTGCCACTTAGAAGGAGACTCTATGCACTCTATGACAACAAATGATGGAAGATTCTATGACAAGTATGACAAATTTAGACCTGATTGCTAACATATGACAAATATGACATGTCAAGGCTAAAAATAGCCACAAATAGGTCAAATTTGGGAGTTATAGGCATCCATTCGAATTAGGGAAAGAATTGGAGCATGAAGAGGAAGACAAGTGTCATGAGAGTTACTAAACCACTAAGATGAGTTGGAAGAAGCTCATGGAGGGAAATTCGACCTTAGGAGGACTCGTGAAGTTAATAAAAGGATTTCATGAGGAATGAAAATAGATTTTGATCATTTTTTAATTAGCCTTTTCCATTTTGGAGAGCTTTTGTTTGTCCATTGCACGGTGAGTATTCACTCTCCCTGCTTGTGAACCAATTTCGAGGGAGTTGGATTCCTTTCCAAGTTGGTTGATGTAGAATCCATTCAGACCTCTCATAGGAGATTAATTAAGGGTTTTTATTTTCATTTTGAAGGTCCATACAGTCGAATTTTCATCTATCTCCCCATTCTCACATTCTTTCTTCTCCATTCCCCACACTCTCATTTGATGGCGCACTTGATGGAGTGATTATTGCACCTTGCTGAGGATGGTTGATGCCAAAGATTTGATTTATGATGTATGTCTCTGTAATATCATCTCCATATATATCATAAATACATGTATGAAAGGATCACATTCCCCATGTTCTTGAATGACTAGTTTTCATGGATTTGGCTTCAATATTGAAGTAGATTTATATAAGATTTGTATGAGGGCATTTATATGAGTTTTATGATGATGGGGAAGAAATATATGATTTATGGATTTGTAATATTATTCCACATTCTATGTAAGTCTAAATATCATAAATACATGTATGAAAATCTTTCATACTCATGTCCTTGTACCACTAGTCTTCATGGATTTTGGCTTCAATCTAGAAGTAGTTTTATACCAGATTTGTATGAGAGATATTATATCAGTTTGAGGATGTTGTGACAGTCATATATGATGTATTACTCTATAATTTCAGGTCCATAACCTCTGTGGGTTGAAATACAAGAAACTCATGTGTGAAAAGCTTGCATTCCTATGCCATTGAATCACTAGTCCATGACTTTGGCTTCAATCTTGGAGTATTGTACCAGATTGGTGGGAGGGTTTTCCTTTGAGTTGTATGTTGTTTGGAAAGAAATTTTTATTCCATATATTACCACCATGTTTCATATTACTCTCAGAACCATATATTCTACATTTCCTATGTCAAAGTCTAGTTAGTAATGCAAATTTCCCTTCGGCAATTTCTATGAAAGTTACCCTACAAATGTTGAAAACCATAATCCATTTTCATAAATTAATAAATATGATTAAATATATTCATTTATGTCTGATACTCATTCACATACTTTTTTCTGAAATTTGTGAGGGTCGCACTTGATTTGGAGATCTAGTTTGGTCATCACCCTTGGGGGGATTTGAACACTATTTCCTAGTAATTTTGGTCTTTTTGTCATTAGCCCCAAACAATTTTGCAGAGTTCTAAAGTCTGATACAAAGTATCCATAAACCACATTGGTATGTATTAATACTCACCATACCATCTCCTTTCAAATCTGGGACCATTTGGTGAAATTTGGAACCCTCTAGAGTCATGACTAGTTAAACTTGAATTTTGCCCGAATTGCACTTTTCTCTAAATTTTCAAAAAAGGAACATTACAAAAACACTTTATTAAGTAAAAATGCAATGTATACATATGGTTTCAGCAACCACCCCCTAAATCATTTCATCACATCACATAGAAAAATAATTCAAATGGGATCTCCTCCATATATGTCACAATGTTATCAAAAGAAAATTCTAACAGTAGAACTAGAAGGATTCACAAACATCATAGATACAATAAATTATGGAGAACTGGAAAATAGTATTTAATAATATGCCCATGTAACTAGGAATATTTCACCTTCTGCGGACAGAAGTTGTTTCTCTAATCTGAATTGTTCAGATCCAGAACAAATAAGTGAACGACAAAGGATGAAGACCCTCCCTAGATGTCGTAGGCACCTGGAATGCTGCTTCGATAGTGAACCTATGTACTTGCAACCAAATCAAACATGCAAACACATAAAAGCTACCAGAACATCATCTACTTATCCATGTTAGTGACTAAGGAATCTAACAACATGTACATGTGAAATCAAAACAACAGTAATGTGGGACGGAAATCAGCTTTGCATTAAGATGAATGGAGAATTTTACAACCAATTAAGCCTTAGTGTCGACATGCATCTCCATGAGATAAACACTTCATCCCCATAAGCTCCAACTTTGCTCTCTATGCTCTCCAATGGCTTGGGCCAAATGGTCAATCCAACAGCATAACAATACCTCTATAGTTCTCCCCCTCAACCATTTGACATGAGCTTGTATTTATAAGGCTCAATGGATAGGAATCGTTGAGAGATTTGTGGATGAGGTGGCCTCTAAGATCCTATGATGGGGGATCTTGAGCTCAACTGACCCACAATGATAGGGATAAGGGAGGACATGAGGCTCATGATCTAGAAGCCTCGAGAAACTTCTCTTTTTCCCATTTTACCCAGGGTACCGCTTTTCTCCTCTTATGACAGAGCGGTTTAGATGAGAAACGCTTATGTACCAAAGGCCACTGGCGGTGGCACCACTTATGGAAAATAGGATGAAGGCGGTGCGAGAAAGGTACCGCTCATGGTTCATAGGGAAAGCATGGTGCTAAGTATTTTCATGTAGAATTGACAAACAACATGGGTTTCCACTCCAAGTTCTGGGATTAAGGGAAAATATGTAAGTCAAAGGTCTTATTACATGGTGGTGACAGGATTTGGGTGTAACAGAATGCCCCCCAAATCATGACTCTTAGAGGGATACGATAAATGAGAGCTTTGAGAGAACAAGTTGTCGCTTCAAGGTGAAAATGTCATCTTGATCGGAGCATGTCATCAAGTAGGCATTTATATTACATCAATATTTTTGACTCATAGACACAAGTAACCAACTCATGGCTGCAGACCAATACAAAGCAGATCCATGGGAGAAATACACAAGCATGGCTACTAGAATACAACATAGATCCATGTGATAGAGGACTCAAACTTGGACATAGCTACTAGACATACAATGTAGATCTATGTCATATAGACACAAATTTGAGCATAGACATGACCATACAAATGTGGATCCATGCTAGATATACAAAACTCCATCGCAACCTGGGGAAAAGCAATGAGCCCTTTAAACAAATACCTAGGGTATTCATCTCGTCTTTCGCAAAGTAAAATTCTATCCATGTGATTACAATGATCTGAAGTCGAACATGGTAGAAACCACTTGATTACCGGCCAATGATGTGAACTGTTAACGAGTGCGAGGGAGATCACCATTGATGTCAATGATTCCCAAGGTACCCTAGTACAATCTACTAGGTGTGAATAGATGTCCTAATGTCGAACACCCAGTCAATTCTATCGATCAAAGGTCAATGATGTGAACCTATGTCAAGAGCGAGAGAATCTATCATTAAGGCATACAGATCTCAAGGTACTAAATTTTTGTTTCTAAGACTATTTCCCGGATGATGAGCTGATGTCGACGGGAATAGTCTCGTCGAAGGAGGGCCATGATGAGTCCCACATCAACCACATGAAACTCGAAACATAGTTCTGGAATGATGTGAATGTAGTAACCATAGGACTGACTCAAAAGTACTGACACAGAGACTGTTTTGACTACAAAGGAAAAAACTTCTTCAACTTCCCTTTGAACATCGGGCGGCACAACAAAAGACTTGGCAGCATCACTGAACGGGACAAACTCACGATGCAATAGTGGATAATGCATTCTTTTGAAAGACTCAAAGGAGTGGCATGACTCATGAAAGTGGATTGTCACGGAGATCAGCTGAATACCCAATTGACTGAAATGATATGCAGACAAGTGCCATGTTCAAAGGTAACGACAAACTACTGCCATTTATTTGCAAAAATGATTCACTTCCCATTTTCCCCATCATGATTGATGACTGCCTCTTTTCGGTTTTACGAGTTCAAAGATGGTAACAAACACGGTATAGCTCATCCGAAGACAAGTCCAAACTCATATGTTTTACGAACCTGAGAGAGGAGGGGTTCATTCCAAAAAACAGGTCTCTCAATGTTTAATTTAACGATTCCAATGAAAGAAAACTCAGTATCGTTCATGTTTAGAGAGTCTGAACGACTACGGAAGAAGACTCCAAAGGGTCCTTTTTCGTATGATTTAGTCCCTAAGGCCCGAAAAAGTGTAAAATCATACCTTAGAGAACTCTTCCAGTCATGATTGGCTGGAGTGTTCCTTTTTCATAAAAATTCCATCCGAACCGAAAAAAGAGATTACCTACCATTGGAAAGACGACTCTTCAAATTCTTTAAGGAGCATGAAGAAGACAATATCGCTCGACAGTCTTTTCATATTTAGGGAGCCTAAAAAGAGTTTAAAGAGGACTCCATGAGGTTTCTTTACACAATGTTAATTTTTACGAGCCTGGAAAGAATCAGAAATGGAATCGATGATCTTTTCGTATTTTAAGGAGCCTGAAAAGAGTTAAAAGAAGACTCCATGAGGTTTCTTTACACAATGTTAGTTTTTACGAGCCTGGAAAGAATCGAAAACGGACTCGAACCTTTGATACTAGGTTTCAAGAGCGTGTTCAAAGTGTCGTAACAAACGCTCATAGACTTTTTTTGTTTTATGGTAGTACGAAAAAGTCAAAAACGAACTTCAAAGACTTTACTACTACTACTGCTCTTCTATCCTACAATGACTCAAAACAAGTGTTAAATGCCCCAATAACTAACATTAAAGGATTACGACAGATAAGCTTCGAATAATAAACAATTTTAAATCAAAACTATAGTATGTCAAACCCAAAAATGTGCATAAAAGTCATGTAAATAGTGAAAAATCAAATCATTTTACTATTTACCCATAGTGGAGAGCATTTAGAGCACTTTCCTAGTCAAATATTCAGTTGTTGATATTGGGAGTTTCCATCATCGGATTCAAGCGTCGTCAGTTCCAGGTAACAGTTCAAACCCTACTCTTCCTTTTCATAGTCTCAATTTTGATTTTAGATGGTGTTTTGGGCTTCCATGGCAAGCCCTAAAATCATGGGAACGAACACCGTGCTTATCTCTTGCGGGATACGCAGTACCTCACTAGAACGACGCCGAAAACAAAGCTCACAGGCAGTTCCACTGCCTGTCTTCAACGGCGCACACGCGGTGCCGGACTTGAAGATTTAAAATTGTTAACACAAGCAAAACTAGATCATTTCTTTGGATTTAAATGATTAAGAATGATTCTAATAGGTGTTATGACTATTTTTGGCAGGCTCTTACTGATCAAAAATGGTTATATGGAAGGAAAGACAACATGATAACGATGACTCTTTCGCCAAAAGGAATGCAGGTTGCATAGTCGTAGTACGAGACTGTGGACTCCTACAATTATTTTGGACTCCCAGTATGGTATCACATGAGCGGTTGCTTGAGCATATACTCCGGATGTGGAATCTAGAACAGCAACACTTTGAGGTCGGGACTCATATTCTGACAGTAGAGGTAGAGGACATCTACTTCTTAACTGGACTCTTGAGACGGGGTGCCCCCATATCACTGACAAGTTCCCAAGGAGGGGATATTACCACACAAAAGTTGATAAACCGTCACTGTATCCCAGGGACGAGGAAATCGAGGAAGAAAATACTCATAAAGGCATTGATGGACGGACCTCTACGGACTGTCATGTTTACAATGTAGAGAGTGGTTGAAAGCCAGGGATTGCACCAGGATTCTAGGCCACACATGCTATATGCCATAGAGGACATGGCACCTACAGTATTCAACTGCACGGAAGCCTTGCTTCTGATATTCAAGGATCAGCTGACTAAGTGTCGGTAACGGGAACTGAAGCAGTTTTGCTTTGGTTCCATTCTAGCCAGCTTCTTCTTCGAGCGGGTACCACAGATGAGACCCCAAGTGGTCTTCACAGAGCTGAGAGTGCGGGACCCCCGTATGCAGAGGTGGGTTTGGATTATGGCCCGTACTGGAGCGGGAAAGGGGGAGGTGAAGTTCGGTGACCCATTCTTCAGATGGCTCCGAGATCAAATCCTCATGGTGGAGGATTATGCTTATGCGGGTAAATACTTCAGCGAAGACCCTGACCTACCGATCCCACCTGGCGGACAGTGGGGTGACATCAGTAAGAAGCAAGAAACCCTAAAATGCACAAAAAAAATTTATGTTTTTTAATGTTTTATATTTTTATGTTAAGTAACAAGACCTGAACATTTTCATGTAGACGTTGGAGTAACATGACCTAGGGGAGTTTCCCCATTGGATAGATGAGCTGGAGCCCGCTTTGTACCGCAGAGCGATGATGTGACCGGGGAGTTAGAGGAAAACCTGGAGAGATTGACCTTAGACATCCACGACGCTTCCATTGATGACCTCCCTCTGAGGTATCAGAGACCTACAGCGGGAGTACCGGGTCGGTTTAGTATACTGCTACGTAGAGTAGCCCGGGAAATGATGTGCTACCACGAGCATCACTAGACGATGTATGCAGGATGTATCTACTGAAACCTGATAGCTTCAGGATTTTGTATGATGATTTTTTCCTGAAAGCTTACTTGATTTAGATGAGGTCCTGTGACCTATTTTTTGTAAACATGTTCATATATATATATATATACAGACTTTTACCTTGTGTTTATATGTCTCAAATGATAAATGTATTTTACATGAGTTTTATGTGTTTTTAATCGTTTATTTACAATGAACCATGTTTGATTTTAACGTCATGAATGGGAAATATGCCAATCTAGGATGTAATTAGCTAATGAGTCAGGAACTACATTATGTTCCCTAGGGATATGTCTATAAGTAATGGATTCAAATGACCTTTCTAACAAGCATACCCTCCGGAAGAGGCGGAGAAGTATAGGATTTCTAATGGTGTATACATGGTTTAGATGACAAACCACGAGTTGTGAGTCCATAAAGACTACTAGATTGCGAACATATTGGGAGGAAACTTCAGTCAGAAGACCTATAACTGCTCGATACTCAGTGATGTTTTTTGTAGCGGGACCAATACAAACCGCTCCTAAACTGACCAAATATTTAGTCGGGGAAAAGAGGACCCAAGCGGCTGAGGAAAGATTCAAGGTGTGGTGGCAAGCACCACCAGTGAAGCTGTAGAAAGCCATTTGCTCTGCATGACCAAAACATGGTATAGACAGATGCAGACACTAAACTCAAAACCATATTGAAAATACTAAAAGCACACTGAAATTCAAGCAATATACATATATACAAGATACTATCCAAGAAAGACCTAGTTATAGTACCTCTTTAGGTACAACACATTTTGAGGCTTCCCTAAAGGGATTCCATCGTAGTCAATGAGCTCGTAGGACCCTTTCTCTAAAACTTTAGAAATGACGAAAGGACCGTACCACATGGACTCGAACTTTCCTTTCCCTAGTTTGTCGTATCTATGGTCGTAAGTCAAAACTAGGTCACCCTCATTGAAGGCACAAGGTTGGATGGATTTATCATACTGCACCTTGACGCGTTTCTTATGTGCCTCATTAGCCAAGGCAACATCTCTCCGAGTCTCGTTAAGGTTATTCAAGTACAAAAATATTTCTTCCTCTGCGGAAGTGTCTAGGAGAAGTTCAAGGGCAAGTTGTAAAGATGGAATTTGACATTGAATCAGTAAGATAGCTTCGAGTCCATAAACAAGCTAGAAAGGCGTGAAACCAGTAGCTGTTTTCACCGAAGTCCTATAAGACCAAAGAGCAGAGAAAAAAATGTGGTGCCACTTGGATTTATGATCTCCAACCATCCAACGAAGCATAGTTTTCAAAACTTTGTTAATGGCCTCTACCTGACCATTAGCTTGTGGATAATATGGCATAGAGTTTTCATGGCGAAAACCTAGCGTGGCACTCCATTCCTCCATCATTTGATTACAGAAATGTGATCCGTGATCAGTAACAATGGACTACGGGACTCCAAATCTAGCTATGATATGATTGAATAGGAAGAGAGTGGCAGTCTTACCATCTTTCGCATATGTAGGCATGGCCTCAGCCCATTTTGTAAAATAGTCAACAACTACGATGATGTAACCATGCCTCCTGGCTGAGGTAGGCTGACAATGCATAAAATCAATCCCCCATTTGGAAAATGGGCCTACGGCAATGACGAGGTGTAGCAGAGTAGGATGAGTGCGCTTTTTGGGATAAAAATGTTGACAAGGTGGGAATTTCCTAACAGCCTCGTGACAGTCTTTGAAGACTGAAGACCAGAAATAGCCAGCATGAAGGATTTTCTGGGCTGTAGCCATCCCAGATGAATGACCGCCACATGCTCCAAAGTGGCAATCATTCAACACATGTTCAGCCTCCTCGTGGGTGAGGCATTGTCAGAGAATAGAATCAATCCCACGTCTATACAAGGTATCATTCAGGATGAGGTAGTATTTCGCGTTGTGACGGATACGTCGGCAATCGTCATGGGATAGATGTGGCTGAAATCATTGTGTTTGGATATAAATAAGCAAATATCCATACCATGGATCGGTAGTGCTGATCAGGAACAAAAATTCATCGAGAAATGAATCACTGATCTCAGATTCCATCACAGCACAGGGAAGATCACACATGAGCTCAGCAAAAACCAAGGATTTCTTTGATGTGGCTTTGGCAAATTCCATATCAAACTCCTGTAGTATGACTATCCATCGAGAGTACTTGCCGTCGAGCACCTGACGAGTCAAGATGTAATACATAGGGTTCTGGTCTGCCAATTCAGTGGTTGTGTGGAGCAAAATGTAGTGACGAAATTTTTGTACAGCAATGACCGTGGCCAATGCTAACTTCTCCACACATGAATATCGGGTTTCAAAATCCATAAGATTCTTACTAGCATAGTAAATCACGTACTCCTGACCGTTGGGATCTTCCTGCACCAAAACCATAGCGATGGTAGTAGTGGAGGCAGCAAGATACAAGAGAAAGTCCTTTGAATAATCTGGGGGGTGTATCACGGGTGAATGAGTCAGAGCGTGTTTGAGATTATCAAAGGCTCGTTGGGCTTGGTCATCCCATAAGAACAAAGTGTCCTTCTTAACAAGACGCATATAACTGTGCATTTTCTCTACAAAATTACAGATGAAACAGCGGAGAAAGTTTGCCTTCCCTTGCAAACTTTGGAGTTCAAGAATATTAGTTGGGGCTGGTAGAGCTAAAATGGCGACGATTTTCAAAGGGTCTATCCGGCTGCCATCTTTAGAGACCACAAAACCTAACAGACGTCCTGTCTCAACGCAAAAAACACATTTATGTGGATTGAGCCGTATATTATAATGACGACATCTCAGGAAAATATCTCTAAGATGACCAGGGTGGTCCTCCCGTCGTTGTGAATGAGCAAGGAGGTCGTCAAGGTACGGTTCAACAATATGTTTAATATCGTGAAATGCATAGGACATCGCATGCTGGAAAGTGGCTCCAGCATTTTTCAAGCCAAAAGGTAACTTCCTATATGCAAAGGTTCCCCATGGGAAAATGAATGTCGTCTTGTGCTGATCAGTGGGTAATATCTCAATCTGATTATAGCCAGAAAAGCCATCCATAAATGAGAAGATGGCACTTCCAGCACAGTTGTCGATAATCTAATCGATATGTGGAGTAGGAAAGTTGTCTTTGGGACAAGCTTTATTCAAGTCTCTAAAATCGATACAGACTCTAATGGTGCCCTACTTTTTATTGATGGGGACAACGTTCGATACCCATTTCGTCAGGGGTATGGGATAAATAAACCTAGCTTTGAGAAGTTCCTCTATTTCAGCTTTAATAGTTGTGGCCTTCTGTGGATGGACTTGCCTTCGTTTTTGCCTGACATGTTTAGCCATGGGATACGTTTTAATCTCGTGGACCACAATGGATGGGTCAATCCCTGACATTTCTTCATAGGACCAAGGAAAAATATCACAGAATTCTTTGAAAAGTGCCTTATATTCTTGAGATTCATCTACCGAGCATTTCTGCTCAACATGAACATGCTCGATGGTACCAGGCTTGGCTGATATGTCAATTGGATTCGTCTGAGTAATGATGCAAAGGTTTCCTTCAGAATCTATGTCTTGCAACAATATGGGACTTTGGGGTTCTTTGACAATATCAATGGAAAACAAGGATGAAAAATCATAGTCAGCCGAACTGGTGTTAGGGAGGAACAGGGATCTATGATGGTGATCCTCTCAAATGGACTCATCAGAATGAAAAGTCTCAGAGAGATAATCCAGAACAGGAAGAGATGGTTCTAACCAGTAAGGCAGGTGGTAAGGATCCGAAGCCACCAGATGAAGGTCATCGGTGTGATCATCGAAAAGGGTTTTAATGGTGTTGTACATTTCTTCGTGTGGACTGAACAAGGTGGACTCAACAATTTGTTTGCCCTTGGGCTCACAATCAAATCATGCAATCATATGGACTATCGCGATATCTATGTTAGGAGGAGTGGATGGAAAAATATCCATAAGGGATGAGTCCTTCAACATGCCTACCCCAATCGACTAGTAAGGAGGAGGGGATTGGCCTAACATGGGGATGTTATTATCCGTAGAGGTAGTAACATCCGGCATACATAAATCAAGCTGGTTAATGGTAACAATTCTTCCTAGATGCTGAATATGGACTGTTCGGAATACTGTCGAAGCGATAGCAGTCATGGCATAAAAGCAATTTCTTCCTAGAAGGAGGTTGTAATCTAACAGGGCATCTACCACTTCTACTTGAATAGAAACAGTTTTTCCCCCAAGCTCGACTGCGAGGGATGATATGAGACCATGGGGATGGAAACCTTGTCCATCAAAGGCTTTCAGAGTCATAGGTGATGTTACAATCTCGGGAGAGCCAAAATCTTTCCAACAAGACAAAGACAAAACTGAGGTCGAAGCTCCTTCATCTAGTACCGTTCTAAAAACCTTCTTTCCAACTACTTTTGTAATGATTTGAAAAGCAATTTTATGAGGTAGCCTAGACTTATAGTTCTCAGTATTGAAATGAATCAAATTAGTATTATCCGGGTCTAAATATCCTAATGCCATTAACATATTTTTGTGTTGTATAGGACAACTTTGGAGTACTTCTAAGGTAGACATTACACAAGATGCCTGAGCGAGATCTTCAACTACATTATAAAATTGAGCAGCTCGAGAATTAGGGTTAAAAATAGCCTTCCTAAGAGTACTCTTGGGTGGACGTAAAATCATATCGAGAGTAGGCTTCTTGATGGTTAGGGGGACAGTAGACGAGGATTCTGGAGAACCAGTAGAGGGAGCTTTCCCTGAAGAAGAATGGTCTTCTTTCTTGTCTGCGGGTTTGTCATAATTCTTACTTCGATTTTGTAGACTAATGGTATCCGAGGACAACATATGAATTTCCTCTGACGAACTAGAGTTTCCCTAATTAGATATGTGGTCTCTCAATTGTTGTTGAGAGGGAAAAAGATCCATGAGAACTGCGGGTGCGGGATTTGATTTCAAAAATTGGGAGGTTTCGTCCCGACGGGGACACTCTTTTGTGAAATGGTCACCTCCGCATAGAAGACATGGATATTTTTCTTTTCTTTTCCCTTTATCGTTGTCATTGTTGGTTGGTCTTGGATTCTCCTATTGGTTTCTAGGTTTTTTATTCTTATTTTTACCCTTCTTTTTATTATTTCCCGAGGTTTGAGTACTTTGAATAGAATTGACCTCTACGGAAACCTTAGGAGTCGAAGGAGTAGGGGTGGTAGTCTGGGGTTGCTTGGTAGGTTTCGCTACAGACGGAGATTGGATTGAACCAACAATCCCATCAATAGGTACTTCTGCTGGTGGCTTTGCGGGATCGGTGCTTGGGCGAGGAGCTTGGGGAATCAAGTCATAAAGAGTTCCAGACTGGGAATAGACCAAGTCTAGATACTGGGCTCGACTAATGGCTTGCTCTTTAGTAACGGCACCACCCATAGCCACATCTCGGGCAATTGGAGGCAACAAAGATTTGGTGAACCAATCAGCTAATAACTAATCCGGAATAGGGTCCTTAATAAACCTTCTCCGCCTTCTCCACTCATGGATATGATCGGATATGTGGGTGGAGGAGTTATTTCGCAGAGAAGTTAAGAGATCAGTACCTGTTTCATAACAGACAGGGAGCTGAAAGTGTGTAAGAAACATGGTTTCTAGAGAGCCAAAATCCACAAACAAATGTTGTGGAAGTTCAATGTACCACTTCGCGGCTGTATTGGTCAAAGTTCGTTGAAAGAGTCATAACCAAACTGAATCATCCATGAGGGAGTTTGAAGAAGACCACAAATGGAATGTCATGACATGGTTTTTCGGATCGTCTCCCTGCTTCCCATCAAACTTTGGAATGTTCGATGATAACTTTACCGGAATGGGAGGCCATGAGGGATTGTGTCAAATGGGGTCATTAATCAACTTGGACAAGTTAGGCAAGTCCAAAGTTGCTAGGAAAGGTAACCGACGGTTAGGTTGCACATACTGGTAATATTGATATGGCATATAATTACCATTAGGACCATAAGTAGACTGATAGACAGGATTTTGTGATGAAGAACTACCGAAAAATCCTCCCGCATGGGGTTGATTTCCGGGATTAGGACCGTTAGGACCACCAAGGCCTTCGGGAGGAGGACCACCAGGGCCTCTGGGACTACCAGGGCCTCCAGGACCACTAGGAGGTGGACCACTAGACCCTCCAGGGCCTCTAGGAGGTAAACCTCCAGAGCCTCCAGAACCACTAGGAGGAGGGCCATCAGACCCTCCATGGCCATTAGGGGGAAAGCCACCTGGCCCCCCAAGACCACCAGGACCATTAGGACCACAAGGAGGAAAGTCACCAGGCCTCCCAAGGGGAGTACCTCCATAAGGCAGTCCTCCAACACCTCCTATAGTATGTATGGGTATCCCCCCCATAGTTGGCATGTAGGACCAGTTAAGTTGCCCCCATGGCGTGAAATTATTACTAGGATATGAAATTATGGCATAAGGAATTCCTGTAGGATTGGGTGGATAATTAATGTTCCCTACAGGTATTTGATTTACTGTATAACCATAAACCCAAGAGGTTTGACTGGTTACAGGTTGTGCCCCCAAGGGCTGACCTAAACTAGATGGGGGAATATCCACATTAGTGTGGATGGGAGGGACATAAATTGTAGATTGTTCTATACCAAAGGTCTGTCCTTGACTAGATACAATTTCGGTGCCAGATAATGTAGGTTGTGCCGGGGGTTTCCCCCCGGCACTAGAAGGTAATGACAAAATGGGAATTGAAGGTTGGGCCCTAGGTGCAGAAGACATGGGAGGATTGGGAACAAACATAATATGGGAGGTGGTGGGGTTGGTAGTTTGACCTGGGATGTGTGGTGTTACTACCCGATCTATAATGGATTCAATGGGTCTCGTAGAATCAGCAAGTGAACGATATCCCACAGGAATGGCTATGGAACATGATGGTGGTGTGCCCAATATGTCATCTATTTTCCTTTCAATCTCCTGTGCACGGAGAATAGCTGCGTGGTATTGTCTATGTTCTTCTTCATCTGGAGAAACTTCTTCAGAAACGTTTAAGTGGGTACCAAATGAGGCAATGGCTTTTCCTATAGAGGTATCCCAAAATGGAGCATTGGGACCATAATCCGAACGGGTAGTATCATCAACATGACCTTCTGTCGCAGAATCGAATGAAGTATTACCCCGAGAAAGTTGTTGGACCAAGGGAGGCGAGTGTGAAGGATATGGTCTTCCGCTTTCTACAACCACATTATCTCCCACTTGGGAGGTGGTAGCAGGTCCTTGGTCGATATATTCCATTGGATTTTCTCCTGAACCAAGAATAAAATTGGGTGGCAAGCCCCGTACTCTTTTGGAGTGTCTTAGCTCAGCCGGTTTGTACATCTCCTATCTAACCTAGGGTCTGAAAAACTAGAAAACACACTAACAATTTCCCTACTCAAGCTATAGGCCAAACAAGCAAACTTAAAATGACAGGAGGAGTTCAGATAGTCAGGTCTCTCACCAGGATTGTCAAGAAGGTACCACTCGCGATATACCTCAAGGGTACATGTGTAGTAATCTCCCCGAATGTTATTTTCGGTGTATGGATCCAAGCAAGATGGCCAAAGCGCTTTCCTCAGATGGATAAGGTATCCTAGTGGGGTCTCCCGATATACTCAAGGTACGTGGGAGCTCAAATCGGTAGTAGTGTTGTCTAATGCATAACCATACACAAGGGGCCTTCCGATATACAATCGAGTACGTGAAGTACCTTTCTATATACCTCAAGGGTACATGAAAGGTCGTTCAATTTACCGACGATACATGGAAGAACCGCATGAGTCCCAGGATGTAATGCGGACGAGTAATGACAGATCCTATGCTTAATGACGCCCGAACACGTCTCTAACCTATCACTCAAATTGCTATGTAAATTTTAACCTATAACTACCGTTAATTTTAAAGTGGACGGTTACGTGAATGCATGGAGTTTTGACAGAAAAAGTAAAACCATGCAATATGCATATGCAAATATTTCACTTTACCATTCGGTAGGCCTACCTACGGTGTTATATCCCAAAATGACACATCTATGCCTGTGACCACTTTTCCATGATTTCGTCGCATGTCGGCACTTCATGAAAGTCACTGAAAAAACACCTATCTTGGAGGACCCATATCTTGAGTTTTGTAACTCTGTTTGGACTGATTTCTGCACCGTTGGAAAGGTATTTCAGTTAGCTAAAACT
Source organism: Pseudotsuga menziesii (assembly GCA_001517045.1). Lineage (NCBI taxonomy): Eukaryota > Viridiplantae > Streptophyta > Pinopsida > Pinales > Pinaceae > Pseudotsuga > Pseudotsuga menziesii. The sequence continues at coordinate 83,853 of LPNX010771677.1, read as the reverse complement.
TTCTAGAATACATCAAAGTCTGAAAATGCCTAGAAATACCCTAAAAATGTGTTTTTTGTCCATTCGCGATTTTCCTTAAGGAAAACCCACGAATGTGCCTCTTAGCATTTAAAACATTAAAAAATGAGTTAATTGGAGATTAGTTAAGTCATTTAACTTAATTTCCTTAACTGCTGTAACTTCTCCAACCTTTAAAACTACCTTATTTCACCCATATAAATAGAGGTAGGGAGGTCCATGAGAGGGGACTTGAATTTCTGTATTGTTATGCTGGAGGAATCGGGACTCTCTTTGCCCACACCTTTGCCCTGGAGGTCTTCCCCTTGTGTTGCAGAGCTTGGAGGCTGAGTTCTTTGGAGAAGAGAAGCAGCAGATCTAGATCAAGGTTTCGTGAGGTGCCAAACTTGAAGAGAAGGTATATTTGTACTTGTTTTCAAGATTAATAAAGATGTGATGTCCTTCTTCTTCCCAAATCATTGTTCAATGTGTGATTGAATCTCTGTTTATGATCATATTATAATGTTATTCAGATCATTGTTTCATATTTATTTGATTATCATTTGTTTATATGTGGTCATAATGGTTTGAGGAAGGTATAACTTGTTTTGTAGGTCTCTTGGAGCGAGAGGAGCAAGGAGAGGATTGAAGAGAAAGCTTGGACCAGCCTTCAGTTTATCAGGCGTGGATCTTTCTCATCTCTGAAACTTGCTGTTATATGCTTGTTGAACATTGTGCATCTCTCTTTCAACCCCAGTACATTGATGGCCTCTTAAACCCTAGCCATAGGACACTTTCCTTTACAACAGAACTGACGACTCCGCTGGGGATAGCCTTGTCTGTTTGGGGTTTTTCTCTTGATTTCTTTTCAGCTTTTGCATTGTTTCAGGTCCTTCTTGCCACTTAGGAACATTTTTAAGTCTGATTGCACCCTCTCCCCTGCCTTCCTAAGGCAGTTTTCTACCCTTGATTGTGATTTTTACACCTATTCGTGGGTTGTTCTTTTGAACAGTCGCGAATACAAGTTTGCATGCGCGGGTTGTTCTACTGAACAGTCGCGTATCATTCGCGACCTGCCCTTATAGACAATCGCGTATATACTTGGAAGTTAGGATTTTTTAAGTCAAGTTTTTGCTTGTTCCCTTCTTCAGGTTATCCCTGTTTGTGAGTGGTGTCTCTTTATGAATGCTGTGTAGCTTGTCTGAAGACTTTTGGTGATCACCCTACCTGCTTTTTCAAAAGCCTTTGAGTCTTTTTGCTTGGAGTAGTTCTTGCTTGTTTGCTTTATTAGATCCAAGTTTACTCAAAGCACAGTGCATTTCAGGTACATGGTGGGTCTGTTAAGGTCTTCTGAGGGTGCATGAATCCAGGGAGTTTGTGTCATTCTTTTTTATGTTCTTTATCTATGTGGTAAGCCCCTTTATAGCATTAGGATTTACTCTTTGCTCTTTCACCTGTCTCCTTTGCTTGGTTTTCTTTTTGGCCTTTTGTTTCTGATCAGCCTCTGTTAGTGGCCTTTGTTTGATTTCAGAAGCTTGTGGATGTTGTTTTCCTCCTTCTTTGGTTGGTCTACTTCACCTTGCCAAAATAGTTGTCTTGTCTCTTATACAAGCCTTTCTTCCAAGTAGGGTTTATGCTGACTTTAGTTGGTTCTAGAGTTTGTTGGGTGGTTGCATAGCAAAGTTCCTTTTGCTTTGTTCTTTTTATCTGCATGCTTTGCTTTGTAGGTATTTTTTCTTTTGCCCTTATAAAAGAAAATTAAAAAGAACTTCTTTTTTGCTGCTTTTCTTCCTACCTCTTTCTTTGGTTTGACCTTGTTGGACAAGGGGCTGAGCAGCCTTTGTTTGTAGGTTAGATTGATGCTTGGGACTTCTTGACCTTTGTTTATGTCAGTCTTTATGCTCAGTCTTTTCATTCCAAAGTGTTGGCTTGTTTACTTTTGTAAGCTTTCCTTTTAAAAGAGGTTTATATTCAACTTTAGGGAAACCTAGGGTTTGTTTTCGGGGTATAAAGTAGTTGTCTATTTTCTTTGCTTTCAGTACTTGTTTGCATAAGTAGATAGGCTGATTTTTCTTTTCCACTTATAAAAGAAAAATACAAAAACATGTATTTGCATTATATGCATGTATATTAGGTTCTTAGTCTAGACTGCATAGCATATCGTTGTTTTTGGAAAAATATAAAAAGATTTTATCTTTTTGGCTTTCAAGTTATTTGAAAATATAAAGAGAATAGCTATTTGCTTCTTTGCATCTCATTTATCTTTGCTTAGTCATTTTGTTTTCATTTCTTGAGTCAAAACACCACATGAGTTTCATGCCATTTACCCTCTGAGTAAAAACAGCCCATAAAATAAACGATATAATTTTAAAATTATTAGTAATTTTTATTTTATAGGGTCATACACCAACTAGCTTAGGCTAGACTTGTGGGTTAGGGTTTTTCAACTCCCCACAAGTGTTAAATTTCAGACGTAGTTGGCCTATCACTAGGTAAATCCTTGATTCTACCACTGTATCTGGGAAGCTCCTCTCAAACGGGAGTTAAGCACGAGGCCGCGTGGAGGCTTGGACAGAGGGGATAACCCCCCGAATCCTTGTCAAAACGTAACCGAGGACTTTTGCGCATCTGGGGATTCTGTCTAGGCAGAATTTCGGGCTCAGCTACCCTGCCCATGCATACGATTTCGGCTTGCAACTGTCACCCCAGACAGTAGGTATTATCAAGGTATCCTTTAGTCTCTTGTCTTTTAGGGCTCATACACAGGTAAACCGGAAGGTTATTTCTGGTTCACCTCGGATGGACTTGGAAGGTAACCCTTGTGGAAAGTGCAAGAGGGTGGTGGGTGATTCCTCCGCTTGTGCCTGAGAACCCCTCAAGGACGCCAAGTAACTGTTCATCAGCCTTCTTCTGGAAGGTATATCTTTATAGCCTGTTTAGATTGCTTGAGACTCTAGGATCTTTTTAGTGAGTGCTGTGTGGTTTGTCTATACTTAGTGGGCCTTTAGGTGTCTGCTTTGTAATTTTGGTTAATCATCAACCTCAGACTTTGTCTCTTGTTTTGAATATATGGCTAACACCCCTTTGAACACCAATCAAGATATCCCTTCGATGGGAACTCCTTGTCATATTCCTCTCACAGGGAATGTTGGTGTTCCCTTGATGGCCACCTTGAATCTTCCGGGATTCACCCTAGGGCTACCGGTGTGGTTGTTTTCCACTCCAAATGTCTTGAATGCTCCTGATGCTTCTCAAGTAAGCACCTTATATCAAGGGCATCAAAACACTGTCTCCCCTTCACCTGTAGTTATTTCTCCTCCTCCTTCTACCTCATGTGGTGAAAGTACTGATACTAGTAACCGGCAGTCTAAAAGGAGTAAAAGAAGGAGGAATAGGAAGAAAGCACATAAGCAAGGGGGCATCCGTTCAACCTCTGCAATTCAAGTTGAACCTCACCACCCAGCCTCGGTTGTTCAAGCTGGGGGCACCCATCCAACCTCTGCAAGTCATGTTGGATCTAGTCACTCAGCCTCTGGTGTTCACGTTGAGTGCACCCGTTCAACCTCTGGTTTTCAAGTTGAACCTCCCCATCCAACCTCTGTTGTTCAAGTTGGATCCATCCATCCAACCTCTGGTGTTCAAGTTGGTGGGATCCTTCCAACCTTTCCAGGTCATGTCGGATCCTGTCACTCAGCCTCTGGTGTTCACGTTGAGTGCACTCGTTCAACCTCTGGTTTTCAAGTTGAACCTTCCCATCCAACCTCTGGTGTTCACGTTGGATCCGTTCACCCAGCCTCTGTTGCTCAAGCTGGGGGCACACACTCAACTGCTGCAAAGCATGTTGATCCTAACCATTCAACCTCAGTTGTTCATGTTGATGGTGCCCGTCCTCCCTCTGCAAGTCAAGTTGGACCTAGTCTCTCAGCCTCTGCCAGGCACGCTGGGGGCAGTCTTTCAACCTCTGTGTTTCAAGCTGAGGACAACTCGTCAACCACTGCGAGTCATGTTGACACTGTTGACAAGTCTACCCGTTAAAAACACAAACTCAAGTTTCCTTGTAATCTTTGTGAGGGAGACCACCTTACTTATAAATGCCCTTCTATTGAGGAGGTGCGAAGAGTTTGGATTCATGGTCATCCCGTTTTTGAACATTATGGAGTCTCTCAACAACCAACCTCTCTTAGTGAGGTTGGACCCAGTCACCCAGCCTCTGTTGTTCACGCTGGGGGAAAACTCTCATCCTCTGCTAGTCATGTTGAGAGCAAACAGTCATCCACTGCCAGTCATGTTGACTCAGTTGAGAAAACTAGTCATTCGAAGCATCATCTTAAGTTCCCTTGCGTGCTATGCAAAGGAGATCATCTTACTCATTTGTTCCCTGCTATCCCAGAGGTGCGAAGAGTGTGGTCCAAGACTCATGGATTTCGTTCTTCTGAACACCCTATAGTTTCTCAACATCCTACTCAACCTTTGGTTGATCAAGTGGTCAAACAAATATCAGATTTAGTCGATCCCACTCTTCTTTTGGAGAGTGTTCCTCATGTGATTGAACCAATGTCATCTTTGGTCAATCCCACTCTCCCTTCGGAGAGTGACTTTCATGAAGCGGTTGAATCGATTCCGGTATCGATCAATCCCACTCTTCCTTTGGAGAGTGATGTGTCTACTAGTCACATTTTCTTCACTGCCAGTTCAGATCTTACTGAACAAGGGGGCACTGAACTTGTTTCGGATCAACCCCCACCAAGCTCTCGGATTTCCTCATTTGATTGGGATAGCCTAGTTGAGCCGCGCCTTCCTTCCCATGTACCTTTCCAGATAAAGGTCAAAGTTGAACCCTATACAATTGCTCGTTGCATTGTTGATGAAGGAGCCTCAGTTAGTATTTTGTCTGCTCGTGCTTGGCGAGGCATGGGATCTCCCAGCCTTGTGTCGACTGCTAGTCAGTTACTGGCATTTGATAGAAGAACTTGTGTAGCCTTGGGAATTCTTCCTCAAACACCTGTTACTTTGGGTGGGAAGACCGTCTTAGTTGACTTCATGGTGATAGAAGACCCCTTGGACTTCAATATGCTCCTTGGACGTGATTATGTCTATGCCATGCAAGCTGTGGTGTCAACATTCTTTTGTGTGATGTACTTTAATCATGGCAAAGAAATTGTCACTATCGATTAGTTGGATTTTCTTGATCCGTCTCCTGACCCAACTAGAGACCAAGTCTTTCCTTTGTTGATTCCCAGTGTTTCTGTAGACACTACCCTGCCACAAGTGAACTATGTGGCTTCTTGTCATTTGTGTTCAATTGCTACTGAGAGGCAGCCTCTGTTTTCATGCTTACCTTCTCGGGATTTGG
>LPNX010771677.1:18316-68356 GCA_001517045.1 Pseudotsuga menziesii | reverse complement strand
TTGGCATGTCTTCATCAAGGTAATTATTATTGTTATGTCCATATAATTTTTTCTTGTTTGTATACTCTTTTTTTAATAAATGGCGTGGTTTGTATATTGATGCAGTATGTTCTACCTCTCTCTCTCCTGAACAACTTCGACAACAATGTCAAACAAGTTATATATAATCTTGGTAAATACATGAGGTAACCAGCGATTACTTGCATGTGCTTAGTGTTTCTTTAATACTCCGTATAATAATTTATATTTTTTTTTGTGCACTATTTCAGCATATATTGTAATTTAATGTTTTTTGTTAAATATTGTTATTGGTTTGCATCACTTGTAGATGGTTGACATCTAAAGAAATCCATAAAGAAGATATAAAGTATTGGAGGATAGAAATTCCTCATCTCATGTGTGAAATGCAGAAGCATCTACCATCGGCATTTTTCAATGCACAGGAACACTACCTCATACACCAAGTTAAGGAGATTGAGTTGTGTGGACCTGTGCACTCAAGGTCCATGTGGATGGTTAAGAGGCACTTGAAATTTATGAACGGTTCGGTGAGACAACTATCACATCCGGAGGGTTCTATGATGGAAGGATATACGGTATACCAAAACATGTTGTATGTTAGTGAATATCTTCCTATGCTAGCATCAAAGCTCAATTTACGTCGCATTTGTGATCCGGACTCCAATAACAAATTTGAAGGGGAGCAACTGAAGGGGAAAGGTAGATTGAGGAAGATGAAAGGTAATTATTAGCTAGTGGATTTTTATTATATCCTTCATATTCTAATTGTATTTTCTAGTCATAATTGCTTCAATTAAGACCATATACGTCTTTGTTCAGGAGATTTACACCTTTCTTTGATTTTAATGGTTATTGTCATTAAACAGTTGGTCGAGAATGGGATGCAATTCATTTATACATCGCAAACAATCTTAACTGGATGAAGGTATGGATTGAACTATTCCCACAATCAGGTCATGGAATATCATAGGAAGGTGTGGCTTCATTGGTAAAAGCAGCACAACGCAATGGAGATAACAATCTAACAGAAAGGGAAATCGATTTGGCATATGGTGTAAAAGATAAAATGTCACGTATATAATTAATCAAATATCCCTCTAAATCTTTTATTTTGCAAATTAATTATTGGCGTACATGTTCTTTTTTACCATGTATTGTTGCATAAGGACTGATTGGTTGTGTAATCTTTTCATGTATTGCTTATTGCAGGTAAAACACCATAAGGCTATGGTCTGCAATGGAGGTAGATATCGGACAAAAAACTGGATGAAACAAAGAAAACATCAGATTCTAGGGTTTCAGCTGTCTTTGAGGTTACCAATGTTTCATCTAGAACTGAAAGACATCCAAAAGTCTCAGAATATCGATACTATGGGTATTTGGAAGACATTATACAGTGTGACTTTAAATCCTTTAAGGTAGTTCTATTCATTGTCAAATGGTACAGGTTACGATTGAATCAACGTGATCCCGATAGAACCATCATTGAACATGATAATGGATTTACCATGGTAAACACAAGGTTGTTTGAGCCAGGAACATAGCCCTATGTTCTTCCAAACCAATGTGAACAAGTATTTTACTCAGAGGTTCCAGGTAAAGCGGGCTATTCATTTGTTGTGAGACACGATCCAAGGGGAAGGCCGGTAAAGTATAACCTAGATGATGGTAATGAAGAGGGTTCTCTGGAAGAAGAATATGATGACGAAGAGCATGATCAACTTGAGTTAGCTGATGATAATGATACAACAGAAGATGTCCAAGGAATAGTTGAATCAGATGATGTAGCAGATAATGCCGATGAAGATTATTTCTACGATGACACGATGAGCATAACTGATGATGATGACGATGATGCTATGGCCAATCCTTACAATGTTGTCTATGTATCTGATGATACAGATGATGAAATGGATGAAGAAGACCCTGCCATGGATGAAGAAGACAATGAAATATATTGAAAGGTAAATATTTAATTAGAACTATTATTTTATCTTATTTTAAAAAAAAGTGTTACTAACATCATCACCATCACCATCATCTTCATCATCATCATCAGCATCATCATCATCATTTTCATCATCATCATCATTGTCATCATCATCATCATCATCATCATCATTTTCATCATCGACATCTCATCATCATCATCATGGTCTTCATCATCGTCATCGTCATCATCACACATCATCATATTCATCGTCGTCGTCGTCATCATCACACATCATCATCGTTGTCGTCTAATCATAATCATCATCATCAACATCATCATCTTCATCATCATCGTCGTCATCATCACACATCATCATCATCATCATCTAATCATAATCATCAACATCATCATCTTCATTGTTGTATTCATGTTCATTATCAACATGCGCATCATCTTCATCATCATCATCACCGTCTTCCTCATGATGATGATACTCATCATCAACATCATCATCATCGAGACCATCATCATCATCATAATCATGATCATCGTCATAATCATAATCATCGTCTTCATCAGCATCATAATCATCGTCATCATCATCATCATTGTCATCGTTGACATCATCATTGTCATCGTGATCTTCATCGTTGTCTTCATGTTCATTATCAACATGTGCATCATCTTCATCATCATCGTCTTCATCAACATCATAATCATCACCATCATCATCATCAACTTCATCACCATCATCGTCATCATCATCATCATCATCACCACCATCATCATCTTCATCATCATCGTCATCATCATCATCGTCGTCACGATCATCATCATCATCATCATCATCATCGTCGTCATCATCATGATCGTCATCATCATCATCGTCATCCTCATGATGATGATAATCATCATCATCATCATCAAGATCATCATCATCATCATAATCATCATCATCATCATAATCATGATGATCGTCATAATCATAATCATTGTCTTCATCAGCATCATAATCATCATCATTGTCATCATCGACATCATCATTGTCATCATCTTCATCAACATCATAATCATCACCATAATCATCAACATCATCATCATCAACTTCATCATCATCATCATCAACTTCGACATCAACATCATAATCTTCATCATCGTCGTCGTCGTCGTCGTCGTCATTTTCATTGTCATCATCATCAAGATCATCATCATCATCGTCATCACAATCATCATCATCATCATTAGGATCATCATCATCATCATTGTCATCGTCGTCGTCAACATCATCAGCATCATCAACATCATCATCATTATCAACAACATCGCCATCATTGTCATCATCGACATGAACATCATAATCATAATCATCATCATCAACATCATCATCATCATCATCATCATCACCATGCTCACATGCTCACATGCTCAACTTTTCAATCATCCTTCAAAGATATATTTTCATTTATCCAAGATAGGGATGTGTCGTTATGTAGATGGTCTTCCCTCATTAATGTGAAGGTTCTTTATTCAAGTTAGGATATAATAAAAATATCCTAATACTATTATGGCAATTTATATAATATAAAATAACATATAATAAAAATAAAATACATATAATATAAAATAATATATAATAAAAATAAAATACATATAATATATAATAAAAAATGACAAGTGTATTTGTACATTTCCGTGACTCGTTTTGGACAATTCCATTCAATTTGGAAGCTTTTGTGAATTTGGGAGTAGGTCCGCTGGAGCACAGGGTTCAGAATTGGAGCTCAAGGTTGATAATTGGAGGTCAAGGTTGAGAATTGGAGCTTACCATTGATAATTGGAGCTCACACTTGAGAATTGGAGCTGATGGTACAAATTTGGAGCACACAGTTAACGTTTTGGAGTTCCAGTTTTGGATTTCGAGCTCATGGCTCAACAGGTAAGCATCATGACCTCCTTTTTTTGGGATGCTGTGACAATGGTTTTTGGGCATCCTATGACAAGGATTTTTGGGTGACAAGGGTTTTTTGTGCGCGCTATGATGTTTGCTCCTTTGTGGGACAAGCTTGAATGCAGACAGACCCTTCCTCATTTAGTGGGTTATTCAGGGATTCAATTTACAAACCTTCTTACCTTACAAATGAGAAACTCGTTGTTCGGGTCATGAACTTAGAATAGGGCTTCGCGCCTCACCCCCTCTCATATCTGTGGGTCACTATTATAGTGATCATTCATTTTGTAGCGCATCTATAGATGTAATTACGCAATTTCTCTAGTCTTGCATAGACAGGCTTGATCAAAGAAGTACTTCGAAGAGACTGATTATCCGGACCTATCGAACGGTTAAAATAGAACTAGGAAATTGGGGCCCCTAACTACAACTAGTAAAACCCCTCTTAAGGTAAGGAAGGCCATACTATCTTATGGGAATAATAAGGGAATAGAGACTTCCACAATGAGGAAGTCTTACTTCACAAGGAGGTATTAATTCACCTGACCAGTTCATCCTCATATTGAACCGGTAAGGTCAGATACTACAGGGAATAGAAGCCCTTAATCTTTTAGAAGGAAATAGAAATAAGGGGTAGGAGTTTACTTTCATGTTTCCAGCTTAGTCAAGTCATAAGGCAGGAAAGGAAAGTAATAAATAAAGTAATAAGGGGGTGCCAATCACCCGCCCCACCACAGGGTACCCGTTCTGGCGATGCCAATAAAGAGCAGGTCTTAAGGCAGAGAGCGGTACCATATCTAGGGAACAACCTTGGATCAATCAAAAATATACCATAGGGAACATATCCTCTCAAAGCCAGGACCTTGAAAAACACACTAGTTCAGGGAAAAAAATTTGGGAACAAAGAAGTTGAAATAAGTAGCGACTTTTAAAAAACCAAGGCAAAGAAAACAATTTCATGGCTGGGGTAGTTATACACCTTAACAAGTTGGAGAATATAGCAAAGACAACCATTACGGGAAGGGTCTAAGGTCGACAATTCAATGCCAAAATCCTCAAGGATTGGGGTTAGGAAAATTGGGGTGACAAACTAGGATGTGTGCCCAAAGTCCTGGTTCTCTCCAAAGGTTGTTCATCTTGCATCTTAAGAAAGTCGAAGATGCACAATGGGATCTCAAACAGAATTGGTGTATAGGCTCGGCACTAATGGGTCTAAAAATGTGGAGAACTCTGTTTGACAAGAAAAGAGAGAAGTTAGACATCACCCTAATTTGGGTGTGACTTTAAGGTTTTCCCTTTGACTATTGGTCTTTAGATGTTTTCGGGGTCATTAGAAATATTATGGGGGAGTTTGTTGCAACAGATATGTCATTTAAAAAAGTCAAACAATATGAAATTTTCTCGCATTTTGGTTAGACTAAACAACCATGAGGGTCTAAAGGAGGATATTGAAATTGAGCACAAAAATATTTCTATCATTCAGACATCGGACTACGAGGGGTTTCCATTTAGGTGTTGGCGGTGTCATAAATACAACAATTTACGAGGTTCATAAAAGTTAGACCTAGGTCTTCACATGGGGATGTTAAACATATAGTAGAAGGATTGGGACAAAATCCTTAAACCTTGGGAACTGGGAAGCAGAAGGGGTGAATATCAAACCTCCAAAAGGAACAGGAGAAACTAGAACCTAACCCCTAGATCATTGAAGATCATTATAAAATATTAAATTTTTTTCTACATACCTGTTAATTTCATCGTCAAACAAAACTGTCCATGAGGACAGAGTTCAAGAACTTTGTCCACATGAACTATATCTCACAAAAGATGACAAGTGTTCAGCCAAGCAACAGTGACGACTCGTAGTATTATGCCTCACTATTTTTCGATGTTGCAACCCCATGAAACATAATACCATGAGTCGTCGCCATTATTAGCCAACACTTATTAGCTATTTTAGAGTTAGTGAATTGAAAGTGGCTAAGTCAACGCAAAAAATAAAGGTAATAAGTTTGACTAAATAAACTATTTTGATAATTGTACCTACATCTTCCGCTATTTTGGTAATTGTACCTAATAAATTATTTTGATAACGGTGACTATTCTTGGTATTTTGTTTCACAATTTTGCCATGTTGCAACCTAATGAAACATAATACCAAGAGTCGTCACCATTATTAGCCAACACTTATTAGCTATTTTAGAGTTAGTGAATTGAAAGTGGATAAGTCAACGCAAAAAAGAAAGGTAACAAGTTTGACTAAATAAACTATTTCGATAATTGTACCTACATCTTCTTTGATGGGGCTTCAGCGAATCAAATTGGAGGTATAGGTGTTCATCTTTTGATCACCCAGGACCACTATTTTTGCTTCAAATTGGGTGTTGTTCTAAGTATAAACACCAGATTTGAACTACTTGCTTTATGGAATCTCCTTTATTGTGCTAAATCCATGGTCCTTCCCACTCTGCACATTCATGGTGACTCCACAGCCATCATTAATTGGTTCAATAGAAGATCATCACTAACTTTACTTGCACTTGATGGCTGGTGTCAATGTATCCATGATATGGAACCTTACTTCATCCAACTAAAAGTAGTTCACATATTCAGAGAACACAATACTAAGGCTGATAGCTTATCCAAAGAAGCATTAACCTTGGCCTCAGGCCATTTTCAGTTTACTGAATTCATTGATGGTGAATGTGCTAATCAAGGCACTTTCCAACTTTTCTAGCCCTTAGCACTTGAGTCGTTTATGTGTTGTTGCTATTGACATCCTTTGGATGATTGAGGTGGATGATCCCCTCATATTACTGATCTCTCTTATTTATTGCTTCTTTGGATTAGCTACTTCAGTATTAGACTTGAATTCTCAGTCTGTTGAAGGTTAGTGGTGTGGATGTAGTCAAGATTCCTAGATTAGAGGTGTTACCTTTGAATGTTTGTCCAGTATTCTTGTGAAGCTGATCAATTGTATTCCTTAGGGTTGCCTTAGGGTTGAAAATTACTATGGGAAAACAAGTTAGCATTGCCTTAGGGTTGAAAATTAATATGGGAAAACAAGCATCATCAAGACAAGCTAAAAGAAATAAATCAGCAAATATTACAGACTGATATAAATGTATTTAACGTGCCAAGTAGCCAGATCTGGAAATGTACGCTCTTCACCACCATTGATTAGATATATATGTGTGTGTGTGTGTGTGTGTGTGTGTATGTGATTGTTGTAGGTTACCACTTGGAAATGTGCCTCTAAAGTGTTGGCTTATGCACTTCAGAGTAGCACAGTGGTTAAAACATCCACTCTATAGGATCTCCAAGAACTCAACATCATTATTTGTCCATTACTGTAAAGGCATTGTACTAGAATATTTGCAAGGACTTGTTGATTTCACGATGAAGTTGAACGTAAATGATAAATAGAGAGGATCACTAAGCAAGCTACAACACTTTGCAGTAAATCGAATGAGTAGAGATATAATGTCTGCAGCATTCTGCATAAATCCTTCACTTGAATGATGTTAGTTCTTGGCGATCATGTATAGTGGATATTTTAACCTCTTCAGTGCTACTCTATAGTGCATATATATATATATATAAATATAGATCTAATCCATGGTGGTGAAGAGCGGACATTTCACTTGAATGATGTTTGGGTCTTGAAGCAAGTACTAGGTATTTTGATGTCCTCCATTATTTATTTGATTATTTTATGTCAATTTTCACAGTGTCTAATTTTTTTTTGCCCCTCCTACAATTAACAGGATAAGATAACCTTTGTGGTTTAGATAGTTGGTTAGCTTTAGAATTATTCCATGGTGTGAGTGATATTTGATGTTTCCTTTCCCTTTTTCTATCCCCTTGGTTTCATCAAGTCATTGAGGAAGGCATGATATGGTTAATTTAAGAGCCTTTTGATTTGTGGGGTATAGTCTTTTTTGGTTCTTTCTACTATGGGATTGCCTTAGGGTTTCCTTAGGGTTGAAAATTAGTATGGGAAAACAAGTTAGTGTTTCCTTAGGGTTGAAAATTAATATGTGAAAACAAGCATCATCATGAATATACATACTAGATCGACATAAAACTTTGTTTCGTAGAGTAGTATGGGTGAACAATAGAAGACTACAAATCAATGATAATTTAGGGATAATATTCATTATAAAAGGACCTTTGGGTAGGCAGAACAGGGCATCAATTCATCCTCCATTTGAGTCCTTCAACCATTCATCTCACTCCCCTTCATTTGTAGGTCTCAAAATCTTTAATTTGGGAACAAAGTACTTATACAGTTCAATCAAAGCCATCAGTTGTGCAAGATGCTAAAAGTAAGGATATTTTTTCATGTTTCACTTTTGTTGTCAAAAGGAATACTGAAAAGTTAGGAAGTACCATTATTAGCCAACACTTATTAGCTATTTTAGAGTTAGTGAATTGAAAATGGCTAAGTCAACGCAAAAAAGAAAGGTAATAAGTTTGACTAAATAAACTATTTTGATAATTGTACCTACATCTTCCACTATTTTGATAATTGTACCTAATAAACTATTTTGATAACGGTGACGATTCTTGGTATTTTGTTTCACAAGTTTACCATGTTGCAACCTAATGAAACATAATACCATGAATCATCACCACTATTAGCCAACACTTATTAGATATTTTAGAATTAGTGAATTGAAAGTAGCTAAGTCAATGCAAAAAAAAAGGTAATAAGTTTGACTAAATAAACTATTTTGATAATTGTACCTACATCTTATTTGATGGGGCTTCAGCCAATCAAATTGGAGGAAGTATCAAAGATATTCATTATGTGCACGTGGACTTAATGTAGGGAGAGAAGTCATGTCTACTTTTTTGTTCTTGAATGGGAGCAATGATGAAACCACAATAGTGGTTTATAGATGGAAATCATGTAATGGCAATCACAGGGCAACTGTCAAACATTGGGAAGAATCATTGCACTAAAAGGGGCCCTTAATGCAGAACAAAATTGGTATTTTAGGGCCAACTGGGGTTGTTACTTCTCTTGTGCACAGGTCCAGAGATTTTTAGGGTTGTTTTGTGACCTACGGTTGCAAGGAAAGCCACCAAAGACTATTATTTTCTATTGATCTCCTTCAAGAGACTGCTGAGAATCACCTAAAGCACAATCCAACTTGGTTTATAGGGTCTGAATTTAAATGGTATTGGTTTTATTTAGGTTTGTTTACCCCCTTTTTGTGGAGAAAAAGCACCCAAGATTCAATTGACCCCTACGAGTCATCAGTGACTCACTAACAAACTAACAAATCTTATCCAAACATTTACAAGTGGAAAGGACAAGTGTCCTCTTCCAGATTATTCAATTTTTAATCAAGATAAAAGAATTTACAAGTGTTGAGACCCTAGGTCTCTCAATTCATATGTCTTTCATCAAGCCATGGATGAATTCGTTTCCATGAGCCTATGCTCCTGCATCAGACTCTCGAGATTGAAAAAAACTTTTCATGGGCTCCTGTCCATGAGCTCCCTTCCTGCTACTTTTCTGTACGTTTGCAGCAGATACTCAAATGTGAATTTGAGCAGTGTTCTCATTTCAAACAACCCCTTCCAGCTGTCTTTCCAGCATTGTGTCAACAATAAGTCTCTTGACTCCTCCAGTACTGTATCAGTACTATGTCCTTATTGTACATATCAGCCACTTTTATCCTTCACTTATCCTGCAATCAAAACAGATTAATCTCTGTCATAGAAACAAACATAAGTCAATATGTCATAAGATAACTTCTGACATTTTAATGAATTCCTTGAATGAATTCTTGTTCAGTCTCTTCCTTGTTTGCTTCTTCTGATGTCACCATCCTGGATTTGTTTCAAAAGAAACCATGACCTCTGGGTCATGTAACTATAGTCTTGAAACCTCCTGGGTCCCATACTTTAGTCTGCAAATCATCATAAGTTTTACTTATGTAGATGTGTACACTTAATTGTTGTTGTTCATCAATTCTATAATGATCTTCACAGTCTTCTATATGAAAGTTTTAAACCTATGCAGAGAAGCAAAACATATAGATTCTTTTAAGCAAAATAGAGATCACAACACATCAGTCACACATAAACACAGAGATTTACCCTGGAAACCCTTAACCGAGAAAACCAAAAAACCTTGGAGCCGCACCTCCTATTTTCTCTTCATTACATTATGAAATCCTCACAATACAAAATATAGGTATTCCACAACATCCAAATACCCTAATCCGTTAACCTGGATTAGAAAAAGAATCCAATCCCTTAACCGGGATTAAGTTACATGTTTTTAGACAAATTCTAAAAATAGCCACAAACAGCTATAACTAGCCAAAAAAATTTGCTCGTTGTGCTCGCATCGGAAATAGCGCCTACGGCCTGTTTTCATCGAGGGTGCCTTTGGGATTGCCAAGTTGCAGCGCTGACATGCGCACCTCCCCTCCATACGCACATGCAAAGGATATAACATATACCCAACATTCTCCCACTTGTTGTTTCCTTTGCATAGCAATGATTCATGTACTCATAAAGTCACAGGTTTAGGGCATCAATGCCCATAGATTCTCTACACCAAGAGAACTTCTATGTACTAACAGACTTTGTTAATAAGTCTACAACATTTTTCATGGTGTCAACCTTCTCTAGCAGCACCTTCTTTTATTCAACCATATCTCTCACAAAGTGATATTGCACATCAATATGCTTTGTCTTAGCATGATAAGCAGGGTTCTTTGCTAGGAAGATTGCACTTTGGCTATCACATTATAACCTTACACCTTTCTGTACAAACCCAATACCTGAACACAATCTTTGCAACCACACAACTTCTTTGCTTGCATGAGTGACTGCCATGTACTCAGCTTCTTTAGTTGAGAGTGAAACTACAACTTGTCTCTTGCTCATCCAACTGATAGCTCCTCCAAATAGGTTAAACACATACCCACTTGTAGATCTTCTATGATCAAGGTCTCCATCCCAATCTGCATCAACAAATCCATGTACATTTATTACTCTGTCTGGTCCAGGCCTTCCTTGGTAGCAGATTGCATAATCTGTGGTGCCACGCAAATATCTGAAGACCCTCTTTACAGTTGTCCAATGTTCATTTCCTGGTTTTGACATATATCTGCTCAAAACTCCCACTACATGAGCAATGTCTGGTCTTGTATAGACCATTGCATACATCAAACTACCAACTGTACTGGCATATGGAACCTGTGACATGTCTTCTTCTTCTTTCTGTGTCTTGGGACACTGCACTACAGATAAATTTACACCTACAGGAATAGGAACCTTGACCGGATTACTTTCCTGCATGTTAAATCTCTGTAGTACCGTCTCAACATATTTTCTTTGATTTAAAATTATCATTTTGTTTGCACGATCTCTTCTTATCTCCATTCCCAAAATGAAGTTTGCAGCACCAAGATCTTTCATATCAAACTTGGAGGACAGTTGAGACTTCACCTCCTTTATAAAATATTTTTTTGTTTCCAATCAACAACCTGTCATCAACATACAGAACTATGTTAATGAAGTGATCACCAACCTGTTTGGAATATACACATTGATCAGCTTTGCTTCTTACAAACCCCAATCCAAGTATGTATGTTTCAAACTTTTGGTACCACATCCTTGGAGATTGCTTTAGACCATAAAGGGACTTCTTTAGTTTACATACCGACTCATTCTTTCCCTTTAATATGAACCCTTCTGGTTGTTTCATGTATATTTCTTCTTCCAGATCCCCATGTAAGAACGTTGTCTTCACATCCATCTGCTCTACTTCAATATCAAAAGCAGCAGCAATAGAAAGAAGAAATCTAATAGAAGTTAATTTTTCAACTGGAGAAAATATTTCACCAAAATCAATCCCCTCTACCTGAGAATATCCCTTTGCTACCAAGCGAGCTTTATACTTATCCACTTTACCTTCTACATTCAACTTCTTTTTAAATAACCATTTGCTCCCAACGAATTTTCTCCCAACTGGTAACTGGACTATCTGCCAAGCTTAATTTTTGTCCAAGGAATCCATTTCTTCATCCATGGCCTTTTTCCAGATATCACTATCCTCTAAATTAACAACTTCCTTCACATTTCTAGGATCATCATCAGTAATAGACATAGAAAAATGAGAGTGAAAATCAGGAGGGGAATACCTTTCTGGTTGCCTTATTTCTCGAGATGATCTCCTCAAAACTGGAGTAGGAGGTTCTTCTTCTTCTGATTATGCTTCTTCTATTGAGTCAGATTCTTCACCTTCTAATTTAAACTCTATTTTCTCTGGTTCCTTTTCCATTGGATTCACTTCCTGTCTGGGGACTTCTTTGACCTCTCGAAATACAACATCTCGACTGTAAACAGGCTTCTTAGTTATAGAATTCCAAAGCTTATACCCTTTCATACCATCTTTATAGCCAATAAAAATACACTTCTCAGCTTTGTTATCCGACTTGCGCCTTTTCTCCTTTGGAACATGTACATAAGCATCACAACCAAAAACTCTCAGATGCTTAATAGAGGGTTTCTCACCAGTCCATACCTCTTGTGGAGTTTTATCAATCAATGCTGATGTGGGTGATCGGTTTACCAAGTAACATGATGTCTCCACTACTTCTGCCCAAATTTCTTGTCTTATCCCAGCGCTGCTTAGCATGCTCCTTGCCTTTTCCATCAATGTCCTATTCATCCTCTCAACAACTCCATTCTGTTCAGGTGTGTATGGAGTAGTCTTTTGCCTTGCTATTCCACACTTCTTACAAAATTCCCTGAATTCATTCCCACATAACTCTCCACCATTATCTTTCCTCAACACCTTTATTTTCTTTTCTAACTGATTTTCTACAAGAGCATTAAATTCTTTAAACTTGGCAAATACTTCAAAATTTCTTTCGAAGGAAATAAATCCATATGTTCCTTGAGAAATCATCTATAAATGAAACATAGTACATAGATTTTCCTAATGATGGAACAGGAACAGGTCCAAACACATCACTATGTATTAATTCTAGAATTCCCTTTGCTCTTGTAGCACCAGATGCAAATCTTACTCGATTTTGTTTTCCATAAATGCAATGTTCACAGAAATCAAAATCCAAAGTGCAATCAGTCATCCTTCAACCATACCTTTACCTTGTAATGCTCGAAGTCCCTTTTCTCCGATATGCCCCATTCTTTGATTCCACAGCATTGTCTTTCCTCGTGATGCAGTCAGGGTTTTGTCATCTTTACCTCCTTCCTCCAGCACAACAGAATTGTTACATTCATCAATGATGGTTTTTCCCAATAGTTTGTACAAAGTTCCATATCGAACTCCCCTCATCAATACCATTGATCCTCAAACCATTTTGCAACCACCATCTCCACACATAGTATTTACACCTGCAACATCCATCTTTCCGACAGATATCAAGTTTCTTGCAAGATTTGGAATGTGTAGCACTCCAGGCAGAGTTCTAATCCTTCCATCCTTCAGTTTTAGCTTGACTCTACCACATCCAATGATAATGGCTAGTGAATCATCTCCCAAGTACACATCTCCTCCATTGTACTTTTCATATTCACAGAACCACTACCTATGAGGATTCATATGACATGACGCAGCTGAGTCAATCAGCCATGTATCACGTTCTAAAGGATTACCCGTGGAATCTAGGTACACATCCCCTCCTTCTTCTAAGGAGTTCTTTGCATCTGTGGAAGGGGTATCGTCATATCCCTTTGCTTTCTCAACATTATTAGATCTACAATCCTTTTTATAGTGCCCATCTTTACCGCATTTCCAGCACTTCCTTATTCTGTTTCTTGGGGATTTAGATCTACCCTTAGATTTAGATCTTCGCCCAAATCCTTTATTTTTGTTTCTCTCTTGGGGGTGACCTCTCATAGACAAGGCATCCATGCTATGATTATCCATGGTTTTCTACCTCATCTCTTCTAATAGTAGGGATGATACAATTTCATCAAATTTTAAGGTCGCCTGGCTAGAACTACATATTGCAACAATTAGGTTGTCCCAGGAATCCGGCAAAGAACACAATAATGTAATACATTTATCTTCTTTAGCCATTTTAATGCCAACAGAGGTTATATAACTTACCAGAGTATTGTAGACATTCAAATGCTCTGTTACAGTGTCATTCTCGTCCATTCTGAGGTGAAACAACTTCTTTTGTAGAAACAACTTGTTCACAAGGGATTTTGATTGATACAAACTCCCTAATTTTTCCCATAGCTTTGTTGCACTATCTTCACTAGATACATTCAACAACATAGAATCTGATAAGCACAATCGTATTGTACTCCTCGCCCTTCTTTCTAATTTATCCCAATCCTCTTGTGACGTTGCAGTGGGTTTCGTACCCGGATCCACAACTATCCACTGTTCTCGATCTACCAAAAAATCCTCCATTTTGAGCTTCCATAGCTCAAAATTTTGGACGTTAAATTTCTCGATCTCGATTCTTGAAGTGCTCACCATTCTCTTTCAATGCACAAATCAACACTACAAAGCTCCCACTAAAACCAGGTTTATCACATACTCGAGATCTATCAACTGTGTCGAACCCTTAGCAGCAAAGGCGTTCCCCTGATGCCAAAATCAAGCTCTGATACCACATGAAATTTTTAAACCTGTGCATAGAAGCAAAGCATACAGATTCTTTTAATCAAAATAGAGATCACAACACATCAGTCACACATAAACACAGAGATTTACCCTAGAAACTCTTAACTGAGAAAACCAGAAAACCTTGGAGCCACACCTCCTATTTTCTCTTCCTTACATTATGAAATCCTCACAATACAAAATATAGGTATTCCGCAACATCCAAATACCCTAATCCATTAACCCGGATTAGAAAAAGAATCCAATTCCTTAACCGGGATTAAGTTACATATTTTTAGACATATTCTAAAAATAGCCACAAATAGCTATAAATAGCCATAAAATCTATAAATAGACAAAAAAAAATTGCTCGTTGCGCTCGCATCGGAAACGGCCTAACGGCCATTTCTGTCGAAGGTGCCTTTGGGATCGTCGAGCTGCAGCACTGACATGCACACCTCCCCTCCATACGCACATGCAAAGGATATAACATATACCCAACACTATAGTCATCAAATTGACTATCTGAACTTGACTTTGTCATCATTACTATCCTCTCCTAGGATAGGTCCTTGTTCACGTTCACAAATGTTTATATCCTTAGCATCTCTCTCTTGTTGTAACTCATCTCTTATGAGTTTTCCTCTCTTCCACTGAACATTTATCCTTTGTCTTAGCTTCTTCTGTAACATATACCATGTTACCTTCTTTGGAAAAATCCATCCATACCTCTGGTCTTCTCCATTCTTCTGTAGCAGTCCTTCCGTCACGTCTAGTTGTACTTCAATTTCATCCAATCTTCAGGATTCTTGAACCTTTAATATGATCTTCAGTAATCATATTCTCCCTTCTTCTATGAGCTCTTCCTTTCCCATCATAATCTGCAATCAAGCCATTAACATAAGTTGACTCTATCAACCTATCCTCGAATACCATACTAAGTTCTTCCATGCTTAGTCTTCCTCTGGCATTCCTACTGACTCCCTCCTCTGGAATCTTCATTTGAGCATGTTGTGCTCCTCTGACTTCTACAAATATTCCTTCACTTGAGAACATTCAACTCGTCCTCCTTGTTCCAACCTTCAGCTAGATACTATTTGGTTCACTGCCATCTTCCTATCCTTTCTCACTGCGGCTACCTGCCATCAACAATCTTTTTCACAATTTAGTTGAAAACAGAAATAAAAGACCATTACCTGTCAGATTCCGATAGATCTTATTCCTCAAGAAATTTGAAGTTCATTTTATTGTCATCCTCTGCAACTTCCCTTTTCCAATCTCTCTCAAGAATGTTTGTGTTCACACACATTTCTTACCTTCAATTGAAAACACCATTGGTTCTCTGTTACAATACTCTTACTGTATAGTTCCTTCTTCAAGAGACACTTCTCTTAGTTAAATGAGAACTCTAGTTCTCTTATGTACACCTCCCATGCACATATACCGTTGTAGCAGTATTTTTCCTTCTGCTAACTTCGTTGTTACAGTCCACAATGTTCTATTTCCAGAACAATCATACTCCTCTCAAAATGCAGTTTCTTTCCCTGGTCTACCATTTCTTCCATAACTGTATCATTAGTTAAATTGAAACAAAAAAAAAATTTCAATTTACCTCGAACGGATTTTCAAATCTGAACTTGCTATAAGCTCCTACATTACCAAGGAATAAATTTACTCAAACTTCTCCTCCATGCTTTGTCACTGTCATCGGCCTTCTTGCTTTTGTACCTGCAATCTTAAATTTACAGTCAGCATAACATCTGTCCTATGCCTTCAAGATCCTTGATCCTGTTCATCCATATACCAATGGATCATCCTCTGCTTGCATTCTGGTCCTTCTTGTCCACCCTTTCACCTTCTATCGTCTACTTCCAGTATCTTCTCATCTCTACCAATCTTCTTTAAAGAGCAAATCAGGCTCTGATACCACTTGATGCAGGCACCCCCTGCCATAACTCTATGCAGACCTTAGTTTTACAAAAACCCTTTTCAAAAAGTGAATTTCAGGCTTACTCTCCAACCTTGACCAACTGTCACCAAAGTTGGTAGTTCTGCTAGCATTAGCAAAGACTCTTAAACAAAATCAACAGCAATTGCAGAAGGATTCTAATATATGGTTTATAAACCACTTACGGAGAATATTTTGAAGGTCCCACAATACACTTTGGACTTTTCCATATTGAACAGGAACCGTCAGATCCCAGAGATTGGATTCCAACCAATTTCAAAGTCGTATTGAATAACTCTTACAAGAAAACATAACCTCGTTAACCTCTGTCCACTTTAATTCTCCGTAATGCATATTTACTGTGGATCAAACATAACTTGCATACGTTTTCTGCTAATTATGCATAGTGACTTCCTAATAGATTGGTAAATGAATATTCACAAGCTTTAACTGCGATTCCATTGAATACAAACGAACATGTAATAACTTACGATTTTATATAGTCATCTTCAAGCTGTAAATCAATTCCTCCTAGGCGATTCATAAAGTTTCTTCCTTTGTATGCATACAGCAAAATGAATTTCAATGCAAGGGTTTCAAATGTCTCCAGATCTATCAAACGTATTATCACCGAGCAGCTTGATACAAATGCTTTCCTTTTAAGTAAACACAGTAAACAATTTTCAACACTCAGAAAATCGAAATAAAAGCAATTTTATTTCCTCCATTGAATCTCTATAACAAAACTTTACTGTCCATCTGCAAACCCTTAGTTTCTCTCTTCCCTCTCTGTCCTTCTCGAGCTACCCAAGCTTCTGCGAGCTGCCTCACCTCAAAATGAGCTAACAAAAAGCTCCTCGAGCTAACCTAAGCTACCTAACTAAATGATTTAGATCTGCATTAAATAAACCTCCAGTTCTATTCTAATTATGTTTACAGATCCTATAATTAAGGAACCATTAGAGGAAATTTGGGGTCTAAAATGGGCCTTATAAGAAAACGTGCCAAAATAAGTTTTTGTGAGTTGGAATTCAAGAACCAATAGAATTTCAATAAAATAAGTCAACCATAATGGTTGAATTGACATATTTGTCATTAAAAAAAAACTACTTTTTTTGTTCGTATTTTCGACATATCTCCCTGTGTTTTTACTCAAATTTCGATCGAGAGAGCTCGTTGGATACAGAATTTGATTCCGCATACAACGAGCTCTCCCGATCGAAATTTGAGTAAAAACACAGGGAGATATGTCGAAAATACGAACACAAAAAGTAGTTTTTTCTTTCTTCGTCCAAAATTAATCAATATTTTTTTATTATTTTCCTTAGGAGGCTCATTTTAGACCCCAAAATTCCTCTAATGATAGTCCTTAATAAACTCAACTGACCCCTACGAGTCATCAGTGACTCACTAACAAACTAACAACTCTTATCCAAACATTTACAAGTGGAAAGGACAAGTGTCCTCTTCCAGATTATTCAATTTTTAATCAAGATAAAAGAATTTACAAGTGTTGAGACCCTAGGTCTCTCAATTCATATGAATTTGATCAAGCCATGGATGAATTTGTTTCCATAAGCCTATGCTCCTGCATCACAAAGCAAGTTGCGTTTTACTCCAAATAGTGTTATGATGTATAGGAATCCTACAAACCTAATTGACTCAACAATGAAGTAGGTTTAGAGTCTAGATGTTTATATTTCTAGGTTTTTTATTTTTTTGAATTGAAGTGTCATGTGTGTGGCCTATGCATTCCCACATTCACTTGGTCAATTTAGTACGGATTGGGACGAATTGACTATTTTGTTACCGATCCATTCAGTCATACCTTGATTTGCTTGGTTCAGTGCCAAACTTGTCACTCCAATCGTTTCAAAGGCCGAGTTAGCTCGGTTGGGGTTCAACTCGGTTGACTCAGCCACCTCGGGGGTCAACTCAGTTGACTCAGCCACTCGGTTGACAACGTTGAAACGTTAAAGTACAATGGCCACAAGCATACATTTGAAGCTTATGAAGCCTACCCAATTAATGTTAGCAAAAGGCAATGCAAGCAATAAGTTAGAATGGAGACTTGTATGTAACCAAAAGAGGGGCATACATTAGAATTTTTAGGGCTAACAAATGCCCACACCTATTAACCAAACTCATTCTTGACAAGTTTTTTCTTTAACAAGTTATTGGCTTACAAGTCTTTCCAAGTTTTTCCTCTTTCCACGTTTTTTTGCTGGTATTTTTCTATGCTTATGCCAAAAAAAAATTTGGCCACGGTGCAGGTAGAACCAAACAGGTATTTATCAGACCTGTCTTCCTCCAGCGAAGGGAGTTTGGGAAGGCTAGAGGAAAGTGATACATCTAGTAGGTCTACACGGGTTAGATCAACTAGATGTCAGAATATCAGAAGAAAATTCGATAAACACATGAATTTTTTTCTCCAAGAAGGGGGGTCATGTTCCTATGATGATGAGACAGTGGGAGACATTGACGTGCCCTTAAGGTACCAACACCTAGTGAAACAATGGGTGCCTAGCGATCTTCCTAAAGTAAACATTGATTTTTATGTGAATGAGAGGATATATAGAATTGCACCGTCCTCATTGCATGGATTGGGCTTGTTTTGCATGGACGGCATAAAGGTTGGATGCGGTAGATGTACAGAATTGATGGAGTATGTTGGACCCTGTTACAACTACAGTGATTGGATGCGCCTGGTCCAATATATACGAAGTATGAGTAGATATGGGTTGTCAGCAAATTATATACCACTAAGAGACAAAGCTCAAAATAAAGGAGCAACGATGTACATGGACGGAAGGCCCAAAACAACCGGTAATATTGTGGGGTTTATAAACAGTACACAACCAAGGTCTACATTAAAGAAACCCAACTGCATATTCGAGTCGCGTGAAGGAAACTGTTTTTTTGTATGTGCAATTAAATCAATAGCTGCTGGCGAAGAACTGCTTATTGATTACAATTTGAATCGTGTAGATACAAACAATGTTAGTATGGTTGTGGTACAACAAACAATTTAACCACCATTTTATTAATTATTTTAACGTGTATAGGAATTTTTGTTAGCATATAATTGAAATTATCTACTTTTCATGTTTCCTTATGTAACTTTTAGTATGTTTTTTATGCAGGGTTCTCTCAGGGGCACCTCCATCTCCGTAGATGTTTGTCGACCCGAGTCAAGGCAGCAGGTATACATCGATATTGCCAATGTAATATTAAATTTAGGATGGACATAAAGATACGTTGTTATGTATTTTCATTAGTATATTAGGTTCGTTTATATAATATTATCGATTTTCCATGCAGAGTGTTGATCAGGGAAGCCAACTAGCTATTGATTAGCCGACTACAACATCAGGGCAACAACCAAACATAAATGTAATTCTCCATTTCAAATACTTTAAAATCGTAAACATATCTATCGTGACGCATTATGTTTATTTTGTTATGTATTCTCTTGTTTTTATGGTTGCATTCATAATGGTAATGTTGTCTACCTTTTCTGTAGATTGACCGAGGAAACTCCCCAGCTGTTGATCAGACGACTGGAGACTCAAGGCAACCATTTAACCTAAATGTAATTCCACATTCTAAATACTTCAAAAATGTACACATATAAAACATGTAGCATAGTGTTTATTTTTGTTTTTATTCTGTATTTGTTAGCTTATACATATTGCGTTCATTGTGATAATGTTCTCTACTGTTTTTGCAGGTGGTTGATCGAGGTAAATCCCCATCTGTTGATCAGACCACACCCTCGGCTAGGCGTCAGGTAATCCTAGATGTAATTCCTAATATAATTATTTGCGCACACTATATTTTCAAAGACTAAGCAATTTTTTATATATTTCAATTGCAGACAAGGGATTCCGTTTATCAAACGGCGTCTCAAAACTCTTTACAGAATGAGGTCTCTCGGTTGATGAGAGATAATGAAATTAGAGAGTCTGCAGACCCGTTGAGGGTGCTATAAAGGACAAGGGGAAAACAAAATGAGGAACTGATTTGTCTGACATTGGCAGTTCCACTAACAGAATGGCTCGAACAAAGGATTCAATTGTTGTTACAGCAACGTAAACAAGTGGACGTAAGTTATCGAATAAAAATGTAAATTCACTTATAAAAACTTTATAATATTTGATTTTATATGCTGTGGAACTTATACTACTATGGGTTTAATTTACAGCTCACTATGGAGATTATCAGTGGTGGTCAAGGCAATGTTGGTCCCAGTGACCAAACCACTCCACGTACACCACATACTGCTCCCATATTGTCCACTGAACAATCGGCAACACGCTCTGCGACACCGTCGAGGGCAGCGGAGGGTGCATCCGATGTTGCCCCACCCACAACAGATGCTGCAGAAGAAGGGGTGGATGCAGGGCTAGTTAGAGATGTGGAAGCATTTCTTGGATCTTCTCATGTGACTAGCACTGGTTCAATAAAGTGTACATTTTTGGTGAATGAAGAACTGGTTCCAATAAAGATAGAGAGGATCCCAAGTCATTATAGATTGTTCAATTTATTTTTTATAATTTGTGTCTAATATACCGATAATATTTTCTAATGTTGATGGCAATAATGTTTTGCAGGAAATGATATATTTTATAAACACATGAATGATTTGGCCTTGGAGACCTTCAGGCCCACCATCCGCACAATGTGGAATAAGCAGCCAAAAGCTTTAAAGGATGATCTGACTAATCGATTGGTTAGTTTGTTCGAAAAAGATACATTTGATACATCGAAGGTACTACAGAAGGCTGGAAAACATCTAAAGATTGTCCGATACCAATATAGGGTTCACCTAGAAAAGAACCCTAGGTATGAGCGCCCTCCAATGATTCCATCTATGGAGTGGAAAGCCGTGGTGGAAGATGGAAAAGAGAAGGGCCTGAGAAAATCAGGAAAGATACCACCAGGTGGAACAGGGAGGTATGTAATACATTCCAAAATGTAGTGGTAAGCCTTATTAATACTAGTTTTTATATCAATTTTGGTACATAAACTAATGTATTTAAAAACTTAAGTAGGCTCTTGGACACATCTAAGGCCACAAAGACAAGAATTGAAAAAATTGGCCAACACAAGCTTGGGCCTAGTGGTTACTCCAACTTGGCAGCCTGATATGTAAGTATCGCAAAACCCGAATCCGCATCCAAATATCATACAAATTATTATTTTTATTTTGTTCTGACAAAAGTCTTTAAAATTAATGACATGCAAATATGAAGGCCGACCGGTTCAAAGAATTGCCCAGTGCGGATTACATGAAGCTTGGCTTCGAACATGGCTTTGATGCCATTGTTGAACACCAGAGAAGCTTGTCTGTAAATACTGCACGATCTTCTGTTGATCCATCTGGTGCCCAGGTATGTGAAAAATGTATAGTTTAATGATAATTTATTAATGCTCATGCAATTTGTTCCTTATAAGTAAACTAACGTAAATTATTTATTCATTTTTGTGCAGGAAAGTAATGATCCCATTCATGTCAAGGATGTAGTACATGACCAACAAAACGAAGATCATGCTTCTCATCGTGGTAATGAATTTATTAATGTGCTACTGTTTTTATAGACCATTGCAGATGATGAACATTAATTCTAATTCTACACAATTCAACTACAGAGCATGTAGCTGCAAATCATAACACGGAACAGGTTCGGCCAGTACGAAATAATGTTGAACATGTTGATGTGCACATGGAAGGTAAAAACACACATTCATAATGTTTTTTAAATGAATTACTCGTATTTATCAAAATATAAATATATTAATGAAAGATTTTGACATTATTGCAGAAATTCATCGCCCCTCACCTGAAGTTCAACCTTGCGAACAGACTAGTAGGGATACCGATAATCAGATTCTCGAAGATGTGACTCTAACTAAATATTTAAAGAAAAGAAAAGTAAAAAGGAAGTGACTAAACAAATTTTGAGTAATTCTTATTTATAAAAAAAAATTAATGTTTTTTTCCTCTGTTTTATGAATGAATGCTTTACTGAATTGTTTGCTGATTTTTTTTTTCTGCCATTGACTAAATTAATATTTTAATGAATGAGTTAATGAAATGGTTTTTTCAGCTGTTGAATGATTGAATGGTTTAATGAATGTTTTAAAGAATGATATAATGAAAGCATTTTTCAACTATTGAGATAAATAATTTGCATTGTAGATGCATTGTTATTTGCATTGTGAAATAGTGAAATAAATTGTTATTTGCAAGTATAGGCATTGGGTTTGAAGAGTTGAGAGTGATGTGAGGGGGGGAGGGGCCATAAGAGCTTCCACCTTCACATGGTTGGTCCTGTTTAGTAGAGAATATTAAATTATTCTCGAAACAGAGAGGAGCTCAATGAATGGTAAGGAATAATGCATTAAAAAACATCTATTTCTATATTTTTACTGTGTAATTTTCACTATTGCTATTTGACTCCTCCATTGGAACTTGTTACAGATAGTGTTGCAAAACATTTTCATAGATAAGAGGCAAGAAAAGGAGTTTTGATTAGATCGATGGCCTTATATACATAGTATTTTTGGTTATCCATTGTTTATTAGGTGATATATTCTTAACAATTAATTTACTTGAATAGTTGAATAGTATTGTAATTTACATTGTAATATAATTGTATTTATTTAGATTGTTTTTGTTATTTTCAAGAACAAACATAAATATATTTGATGGGTTCTAACATGAAACTATTGCAACAGGACAAAAAATGAAGTATGTTGAATGATGTTTTGAAAGGTAAAGCATAAGAAGACAGTGTGAAGATCGAGAAATCAAGGTATAAATATGTTTTATTTTGTTTGATTGAGTTGTGTATTGGGTATTTATGCATGTGCACACACATACATTTAGTTGATGATGATGATTACCATACATAGAGGCTAACTTTGTTATATCTGATCTAAACAATTACCTTAAATATTTTGATTTCTCGTGATAACTGGCCCCTTGGTAATACTTTACCAATACCATATAGCTAGGACAACAAAACTTTAACAATACCATATACCTATCTCTCTCTCTCTCTCAGGTATGTCCATTGTTTCGTGTCTCCTAAGAGACAAAGTGTGATCGTATTATAAATCTGAGTATAGAAATTAAGGAATGTCTAAACCACATTGTTTTCTTCTATTTGTGCCAGGATAAGAGGAGCATCCAGGATAATTGGTATTGACACAAACTCAAACAAGTTTTCTAAAGGTAAATGCTCTCTTTATTAGAATAACTGTTAAAATTTACCTAAAATTTAATATGTGAGTCTTAGGCTCTTAGCCTATTATGTTGGGTTGTTGTAGCTCTTGCCGAGAATTGTTAAGTTGCTTTTGCTTACCTCTAGTGCTAGTTGGGTCCTGAAAGGCATTACATTTCAAAGATAAGGTGCTGGTCCTGAAAGGCCTTACCTTTGCAGGTACTGGTCCTGAGCCAAGGGTTGGTCTTGAAAGGCAGTAAAGTCCTAGTAGAAGTTTGAAGGGTTGGCCCTGAAAGGCAATAAAGTCCTGAAAGGTCTTACCTTTGCAAAAGTAAGGTATTGGTCCTGAGCCAAGGGTTGGTCTTGAAAGGCAGTAAAGTCCTAGTAGAAGTTTGAAGGGTTGGCCCTGAAAGGCAGTAAAGTCCTGAAAGGTCTTACCTTTGCAAAAGTAAGGTACTGGTCCTGAGCCAAGGGTTGGTCTTGAAAGGCAGTAAAGGCCTAGTAGAAGTTTGAATGGTTGGCCCTGAAAGGCAGTAAAGTCCTGGTAAAAGGGTTGTCTTGAATTGTCTTACATAAGCACAAGAGGTAGTATGCTTGTTAGAAATGTTGCTTCTGACCGAAAGTTCAACCCTGCTCA
Organism: Pseudotsuga menziesii; assembly: GCA_001517045.1. Lineage (NCBI taxonomy): Eukaryota > Viridiplantae > Streptophyta > Pinopsida > Pinales > Pinaceae > Pseudotsuga > Pseudotsuga menziesii. The sequence continues at coordinate 44,022 of LPNX010771677.1, read as the reverse complement.
GTCAAGTAAATGTTCGAGGCAAGTTACCCTTAACATTTTATTTGTTAATGGAAATGTAATCGCGGACCACAATTTATGAGCCTAACTCACTAGGATAGTAGCATGAAATTTCTATGGAAGTAATTATTCAAGAACATAATGCACTATCAGTTAGATATACCAAAATATATAATGTTCGCATCCCTTAGATAAAGGGTTTCACTATTTGGATTACATACACTGTAGCCAAAACCTTGGGAGTGACAGACTGCATCGACCCAAAAGAGCACGAGAAGCCCATTCAAGAGGTACTGCTACTTCAAATTATGGTTGTATATAATAACTATCTCTCTAACACAATTAGCTCAAAGCTCAGATTATGGTTGTATATAATAGTCATCTCTCTAACACCTATTAGCTACAAAGCTCATGGGAAGATAAACACTTTCGCAGGTGATAAGAGACATGGTGGATGGCGGTGTGGATTACAGCTTTGAATGCATTGGAAATACAGATATATTGTACCATGCCTTTTTGGCCACCCATGATGTAAAACACCATTTATACTATTTTTTCAACTTTATTGTGACTCATACAAAAAGAATTAGCTATTTAGGAAACTGATAATAGAGAGATCATAGATATGCAATAAACAAGCTCCAATAGTAAGGTCTGTTAAGGATATGCATAAAAGAAAAAACTTTAAAGCTACATTATGGTTCAAGGGTTTTTACACTATTTTTTCAACTTCAATGTGACTCATACAAAAAGAATTAGCTATTTAGGAAACTGATAATAGAGAGATCCTGGATCTGCTATAATCAAGCTCTAGTAGTAAGGTCTGTTAGGGATATGCATAAAAGTTTAAAGCTGCATTATGGTTCAAGTATCCTCATGGTTAATGTCTTGGAAAACTGGATGTGATTGCAGGCCTGGGGCTTGACAGTGTTGTTGGGTTTTGATTCTAGTGAAAGAAGGTTTGGCCTTCTTCCAATGGAGATGTTCATGGGCAGGAGAATAGTGGCTAACTTTAACAATACCATATACCTATCTCTCTCTCTCTCAGGTATGCCCATTGTTTCGTTAGTGACTTGTCTCCTAAGAGACAAAGTGTGATCGTATTATAAATCTAAGTATAGACATTGTTTTCTTCTATTTGTCCATTTATAATATGTTTGCATGTGCTTGACTAATTATGTTCATACATATCCTAGGTAATTGTAATTGATGGATGTACATAGTGCTGATATGTAGTAATCCTGGCTTGGTTTGGAGCAAAATGGGTCATAGCATCAACTGAATGGATATTTAGTTTTGACATTGAGGAATCATGCAAAAACGAGTAAACAGAGCTCTGTAATTGAATCACATAGACTTGGAGAAGGCTCAATTGGGTCTTGGGCACAGCTACAGCAGAGCCAACGTGAAATTCAATGTCAATAGAGTGGATAACATGGTTATACAAGCTATTGGTCTTCTCAAAACCTTGGACAAGGACATCATGAACACCTTCTGCATGAGAGTAAGGTATTGCAAGTTTAAACTTAGTAATGTTTTTACTTTTTTTTTGGTTTTATATGAAACAACATTTAAGATAGTTCAGTCAGGGTCAATCCTAACAGCTGTCAAGTTGAGGTCAATTTCCCATAAGTGTATTTTAATTCTTTAGTTAGGACTCATGAATCATATTTATACTGAAAGGTAAAAGGATTTGTTTATTAACTTAGATTTATATCAAATCCATGATTTCTTTGTTCTCTGAGATGTGTTTTAAAATCACTATATTTGATATTCCCAAGGAATAAATAAAAATATACATTTGAGTAGTCCTGGGAGGACTCAAGTGTGTTGGATACTGTTTTGTTGTCCATCATTCAAAAACAAAGAAATTTAAGAAAACTATTAAAAGTCTTCCTTACGTATTCTCTAGGATACTCAATTTGTCATCAATACAGAATCATCAAAAGAGTCCTAATATCTAAATCAGCAATACAACAAGACGAGCATAACCAGTGTCTACATCCCTTAGCTATGACTCCGAGCTAATCTGCCATTAAGTGGTTGTTAGTACAAGTCTTTTCTGAATCAGATAGGAAGTGACTTTTCTAAATTCTTGTTTGGTTTAGGTACCCTTCTGTAAAAACAAAGTATATTTAGAAAGCTTGTCTGCCATTGAGTTGAAATCACATATCTTGAATCACAGATTTGGAGAAGGCTCAATTGGGTCTTGGGCACAGCTACAACAGAGCCAACGTGAAATTCAATGTCAATAGAGTGAATAACATGGTTATACAGGGTATTAGTCTTCTCGATACCTTGGACAAGGACATCAACACCTTCTGCAAGAGAGTAAGGTATTGCAAGTTTGAACTTAGTTTTGTTTTTACTTTTTTGGGGGTTTTATATGAAACAACATTTAAGATAGTTCAATCAAGGTCAATTCTAACAGCTGTCTTTTATACAGGGAAAAATCTCAGAATAATGGTGAGGTACCATTACTGGAACAGGCCCCAATCATGGGAACATACTTAACATACTTGTTTTTTGTAGGCCTGCAACCCATGACTGAGGAGGAATTGACCGCAAACAATGAACCATGTTGCTCAGAGAAATTTGACAAAATTGGCAGTTCTTTAGTGTTTTCTCTCAAATCCATCACTGACTGTTCAGAAACTTGCTGATTCTTCTTGCCTGTAATCTCAAACTCAGGTTTGTTCTCACTTGTATTCTCAAACTCAGCTCCCAAAATGTCTGACAATTTTGAATGTAAAGACTCTCTCTTTGAGCCCTTTGACACACTCCACATATTAACCTCTGCTCAATCATTTGAGCTGCTTGTCAACTCACCAATGTCTAGTCCAAACAAGTTTCTTTCAGTGGTCAAATTCTAGGCTGAAACCAATGTCTATTAATTAAAATTGTCATGGATAATGTTTGAATATGAATGGTAGGAAGTCATTGACAATCCATGACTATGGAATTATAAGCTAGGATAAAGGATCAAGATGGAGGATAACTCCATACCCTTGTTACTCTTGTTATTTTTCTTGCATTTCCCTAATAAGAGAAAACTACTTGCATGAATGATAAGCATGTGATTGATGTTGTTTTCTTTGCATAAGTGATTAGAACATGAAGATGACATTGTAGATGTAAGTGAATGAATTATTGGAGATTGCATGAATTAGTGATCATATTGAGACATATTATTCATGATAATATGTTAGGTATTGAGCGATGATAGTGCCACATAAGGGATATGAATAGCTTATTTCCTATACTCAATGATTATTACCTGATAATATAATCTGGTTGTTGATGTACTTATGAAACCAAGATTGATGATGTTGATGATATTGTTGCTATAATGATCTACCCATGAACAAGGGTATTGCCAACAACCATCAAATGTAACAACAAGGGTATCGATGGAAACCATGAAAGGTATGAGTTGGTTATGTTAATTTTCATAAGTACTGAAATGGGATTTGGTAAGAGTCCCTCAACCATGTTTAATTATATGAATTGATCTATTTAAGCTAGCTTTGGGAATGTTGAATGCATGCATGAGTATCTTATTTCTAGGTAGAGAACAGACCAAGTTGTGAATCTTTGATTCAATAAAGTTTGTTAAATGCTTTCATGTATTCATATGAGTTTGTGTCATAGTTGAACTGGTTAATAGTAATAACCAAGGATTAATGAGCGGTATACTCATGTTGTGGATGTGATGCCATGTGTGAGACCATGAGGATGTTGGGTTATGATTCCTTTAATGTTGCACAAGAACCCCATGAACCTTTTATTGATGTTGTCCTAGCATGAGACCTCTTTTCCATCATGAAGGGAGAAAGTGAACTCTTGATGTTGCAATCGGGTGAAGAAGGGAGACACCTTGAAAATGAACAATTAAAGAAAGTAATAATCATAATATAATGACAATAAAGATGTGTAACGATTGATGTGTCGATGCATGATTTGAGTTAGCATAACCTTTGGAAATCATTTTAAGAATGTTGTTTGTGCTATTGTTACATGCATAAGTGATAATTCATTGCATAGAAATTCCAACAAGTGATTTTATATTTGAGTTATTGTGTGTAATTCTAGATTCATTTCATACTATTGAGGTTATGCAATGAAGAAATTAAGTGAAGAAATTTCCATTGACTGCTAGATGTTTGAGATCTATGTTAGTAGGACATGTTGTAGGTGGATTTATGTGATGATGGAAGCGACAATAAGACCATGAAACGATACAAAATACCATTACCTATAAAGATTCAATCAACATGAGGGTAGCCTCACAGTTAACTAAAATTCTGATTCTTTGTGGAAGACAGTTGAAATTTTAGAATTGCAATTTTAGATTTAGGTTTTGCTAATGAATTTTGATGGCTGCTTTGGTTGATTTAGATTTTTATCAAGAGGACACACCGTAGAAATATTATGTCTTGATTCCTACAAGAGACAAAACATATGAGCATGAACTCATAGTTAATCTTTGGTTTTTTTTTTTAAATCCATCAACAGGCGTCGCTTTTTCGACGTGCTTCCAACACTCCGGTAAACACATCCGACGGCCATGTCATGACTCTGACGCTTCCCCCATCGAACGACCAACGGTTAAAGTGTCAAACCACGTCGGAAGGCCGACTCTTCCAGTGTCGGATGGCGTCGGTTATCCGACACTTGCTGGATAAAAAACCGACGGCGGTGCCATTCCTCTGACACTTATGTCCATCGGAAGGCCGACGCTTCAAGGGTTGAAGGACGTCGGATTTTCGACACTGTCTGGATAAAAAACCGACGACGCCGCCATTCCTCCGACACTTCAAGGGTCGGAAGGGTCGAAGGACGTCGGATTTCCGACGGTTTATGCAATTTTGATTGGCACTTTGGAAGGAAAAACGGTCAAATATGCAACACAATGGTCTGTCGGATCTTCGACCCACATTAGTAGAATGTCGAAGATCCGATGTTACGCCACCGACGGCAAAAAAATCTCTCTCGAAAATGCAACAAATAAGTGTCGAATTTCAAACATGCAAGGTGTCGGATTTTGGGTTGAAATTCTGTTGTGACCGTCGAGATTACTCCACCCTCTACATATTTTAAATCATAAATGAAAATAATTTCCATGGATTTCACTGAAGGATTACTATTGTTTGAATGTAAGGAAAAAATCTGCATAGTAGTTGATCAATTAACAAAATGTGCACATTCTATGAGCATTATGAAAACATTTACCACAACAAATCATATAAACTTTATGTCGATTTGTCTATAAAGTACATAGTTTCCTTGAAGTTCGTGCTACTGATAGAGATGCCTAATTCAAACGAAACTTATGGAAGGAATTATGCAAACAAAGTGGGACACCCTTCAATATGAGTTGCACTTGCCTCCCTCGAACAAATGGTCAAACAGCAATTGTCAAGAAATGCTTTGAGAAATATCTATGGTGCTTTGCTATAGACAATAAAACAAATGGTTTTCTCAATTGAGTGTAGATTGGTTGGTTGGGAGGAATGTTGTTATACTCCCTGCCCAGGTTCAAATCGCACTATGTGACATGTTATGTAACCAATATGTAACCGAGGATTCTTTGACTCCTAGTAAATACCAGAAATCCATATATTCCAAGTGAAAAAAAATAAAACAAACGGCTCGGTTACATCTCATTGAATGGCGAAATAATTCCATTTATCATACATCGCCAAGATGACAACTTTCAACACCCCATACAATTACAAACCATCAAGATGGAGAGATTTCATACTAACCTATGTAAAGGCTACAACCATGGACCTCCATGAAAAAAACCCAAAAGATTATTCAAATATTAAAAAACAACTTAATCAATGTATAAAATGAAATGGTACTACAGCAGACAAGCATATATCAAAAAGGGTGTTCGGAAAAAGTGATTAGGTGTTTGTCAAACTTTAACTACATAAACAACTATCCCTAAAACAAGACAGAAAGCACAAGCTAGCTCCAAAGTTTTATGGTCCATATCAAATTATCAGAAAAATGTCCAATGGCATATGCTTTCGAACTACATGACAAGACTTGCATCCATGATGTCTTCCAATTTTATGTCTTTAGAAGATGATAAGGCAAAATCACGAAGTGCAAAGTGGACTCCTTGTGTTGGATGAAGAAAGAAATTCCAATCTAGAACCGAATGGTTTCCTAACCACACAAAAAAATGAAAAAATTATCTCATCAAATGAAAAAATTACTAGATGTTTACTGGGAAGATGAAGTTTTCCCACAACAACCATTCTTCCTAGATGAAGTTTTCCCACAACATCCATTCTTACCAATGCTTTGAGGCAAATCTTTCTCTCAACCCAAAAACAACATAATAAATATAAATTATATTAGATGTGTAATGTATTACATAATAACAATAATCATATCATTATTATTATAAGCACTAGGGTTATAACTCTTCATTGTGCATTGCACTCCTTACCCATCAATGTATTTATATATACCATCACAAACTCTTCATTTTGCCTTTCCACTCCTTACTTGTCAATGTATTTATATAAACCACCACAAGGTCCTTGTAGAACCTCAAATCATTATTAGATGTATATGCTTTTATACAGATCTTTTATTTGCATAATACAATCTTATGCTTATTAAAAAAAACTACGTCATCTCCCATTATTTTACAAGAGCTCCACCACAAAGGAAAATTTTAAATACGAAGTCGCTAAATAATATTTAAACTCAAAATAGAAGAAATCCAAAATGTTTGTGAATTTGGATGTTGACTTCTCTCTTAGTGGATACTTACCGAGTGAGAAACAATATCTTAGAAGGGTGTGGTCAAGCATGGGGTGCATCTCGAAGGTTGTGGTAAAACACAAAGAAAAGGGTGTCTTTGCATCTTGTAAAGTGAGGTGCACCACAACCCACTGTGGTGGGGATCTTTGTGTATGCATGTCATGTGTAATGCTAATATATTTAGATGGAAAAAAGTCATCATTCCACAACTAATATTAAAAATAAAACTAGTATAGATCTAATTAGTTACCATAATATTAAATAAAAACTAGCATAAAACCTATCTTAACCCAGGTTCTTGTAAGTGGCGAGAAGTTTACCTAAGATTTTTTAATCTATCTCATGGCTTAATAGGTCCAGGGTTAAGATAGATTTATATTATTTAACATAGAGTTTGATGTCGAGGAAGATTTGAAAAATGCTCTCTTGGAAGGATCTTGGTTCGACAGAAATGGCTAGGTTCTGCAGAAATGGCTACATAGCATTCTGAAAACCCTGTTACAAGTCCAACGCTGAGACCAGCATAGAACATATGGCATCTTACAAGACTCTAGTACCAGCTGGTTTACTAATAGATTTCCACCAGTTAGTTTCCCACAAGGCAATCCCTCTATTGAAGAAAATGATTATGGACACCAAAGACACAAGAAGAATGCACCCAGTCATTAACACTACTTTTCTGGCTTTTGTTACTAAAGGATAGACAATTGGAAATGTACATATCCTTGTAATGGGTTGATTTTTTAAGGATTCCAGTACCCAATTGCAGGGAAGTATCTCGGTGACTTTGAAATATTCCTATTTTACCAAGTAAAAAATATTTGCCATGCTTACCCGATCACAAATGCATTCCTGAGGCAAGCATAAAAAATAACTCAATTCCCATAACTAGAAGGCCTAAAACATATCATTGATCACTGAGGAACTTTAATTATAGCAGTTAACCCCAATGGTAGTCGAACACTCCAGAAATTGAAAAATGCCTTGCATTGTTGTCTTGCGATCCTCATTGCCACAGTTGTGCAGCATTAAGAGGAGCTGTTTTGAGTAGTCATTTGGTAATAGTTATCTGATCTGTACGAGGACTTCTGTAAACAACTTAATCCAAAAAAGTATCATACTTTGTTTCATACACCACTATTTTTGTTATGTTGTATGGACCTGATGTTGTTTGAAACTTTGAATACAAGATTACATTTGTTTGATTATTAACGAAAGGAAAATGGGCTTGCTATCTGTTCCAACTTAGGAAATTCTGTCCATGCTAGGTTACCAAAATATAAATGTTTTCCCCAGTTAAGAATATGAGTAGATGATTAAGACTACAGGTAATGTGATTAGTGAGTCTGCATACATGTAATAAACGGTACTCTTAAAAGAACTAAAACTTGACATTGCAGGGTGTTCATTATACTGATGACTGCAAGCTATCAATTTAATTCTGAATTCAATAGCTTAGATTAGTGTACATGAAACTATGCAGGTTAAAATGCAACAAGAACAAACATATCCTGCCAAGATATTTTCTATTTCAGCTGACTTTAGCAATTCACTGCTGCAGTTTATGCTAATTGACTAGTAAATTATGTCAGCGAGGCATACAATGTTATGGAACATGTCATCTTTGCTAGTCCAATTTTTGCCAGGACCCTCAAGTAAGCTTATACAGCTGGGATACAGCTCCAAGAAGACATGCGTCCTGACAGCCTATTGTGTCACCTCCTCACTCTGTTTTGACCTGCTGTTTGCAATCCCTGTGAGAAAGTTCCCTAATAGTCTCTGATCAAAAACCATGTTTGGCACCTGAAAGAATAAGCACTTGCAATTAGATGATTTAGTGTCAGCAACGTAAAAGCATTTACAACTATTATGATATGACTTACATAGAACAAAAGAAACAAATATAAACATAAAATACCCCTAAAATAACTGATAATTTGGTACCTTGTCTCCAAAAAACATTTTCGTACTGTTCGCAATGGCCTCAATAAACCTGAGTTCCAAAAATTCTGGAGTAAGTTTTAGGCTGTTTGCCTCGGCTTCCTTCAAGACCCTGAAAGAAATGCCATCCCATGACATCAGATGTATGTCCCATGTAATAATGATCTCAACATATGTAGACAATGTAAGCTGCTTAGCAACAGGAGCTACAGCTTAAGTGACATACTTGTAAAAGTTAGAATCTGCAAGACTTCTTTCACGAGCCAAATACATTTCATTCTCTATTTCTTGCTGCATTTTTATGCTCTCTTGCTCTGTCAACTTTTGTGCCATAACAATCCTGCTGACTTGTGCATGTTTCTCAGCTTCTGTCACAGCCATTTTCTTTTGTGTTTCAACCTCCTTTTCTAGCACCTTCTGATTCTCAATTGCTATCAAAACCTTCAAGAATATGGTATATAGCTACTATTAAGAACTGATCAAAAATAATCCTCATTTATACTGAAGGGCAAAACATGTATATTCAAATTTCAGATTACTCAATGGCATCACATGCAAATAAACATGCAAGAACCAGACAAGGGTAGCAACCTCTTTTTCAAAATTCCATTATACCTGTCAAAGTTTATTTATTATCCATTGGAGTAATTAAATTTGCTTGCAGATAAATTGTTATCTCTGAGCTGAACAAACTGATATTAAGATGCATTTTATGAAAGACTCGGCCTGTGCATGTCTGAGGAGCTCACATGAGAGATTAAGATTCTACAAGCAAGAAGCATAAAGTTACATCAGGAATTTAACCAATTAGAGTAGAATGGAAAATTATCTTTGAGATGTTAACCAGCTACCTTTATCAGAGCCTAAGGTCAAGCCAGTCTTCATAAAAGACACCGAAACTGCACTGCAATTGAAAATCAAATCTATCCGAGACCAACAATTTGAACATATCCACAGGTCCACAGCATGTCTGTACATTTTTTATGGGAACCCATTCTTCCTTCAAACTCTTGCTAATCCTCAGTCAAGAAGTTGAGTGAAAGCAGAAGCATCCTCAAAATCTTCTGTCCTTTTTATGGGAACCCATTCTTCCTTCAAACTCTTGCTAATCCTCAGTAAAGAAGTTGAGTGAAAGCAGAAGCATCCTCTAAATCTTCTGTCCAAATGAGATTTTGCAGCAGCTAGCTTGCAGAATTCCCAAGGTTTAAGTGTTTTATCGATCTGAAATGGATCAGTAAAATAAAGCCTTACTAGAAGGTCTAGAACTAAAATTATGCATGATTGTTCCTAACATATATTTCAAGGTACACAACCATTTTTGAATTAAAATCTTATTATATGATCTTGGTGACATTGATAAGGGTCAACAAGAGAATTGATGAAACCAAATCTCACCAAATTCTTAAATAGCCTCCTCACAAGTATGCCAGAGAGAGATAGCTCTAGTGCGCTGGAGAAAGAGTGCAAAAGCCAACAAAAAGTTTGCTGGAAACAAAAATGCACAAGTGAACCAAATAGAAAATGCTAATCACAAGAGAAAAAAGTCAAATATGAGTGCCCGTAGGCTTATTACACTTTGAAGTTCATATACAAATCACAAGATGAACTGATACAGATGAGAGCTTGAGTTGTGTATTTATACACAACTCAAGCGAGGGGTCCTCCCAAATGGGGATTAGACCATATTTTAATTCATACATTGCATACTAGGTTTATCACACTTTGAAGTTTTATGTATAAATCACAAGATGAGGTGATACAAATGAGAGCTTGAGCCGTGTACTTATAATTTTATACACCACTCAAGTGAGGTGTCCTCCTAAGCGAGGATTATGGACCCACAAAACAAGGGCACACTCTTAAAGAGGGCTACTGAACCTAAATATCAAGTTTGACTAGATCAGCCTTGACCATAAATCTAGTATGCAATAAATGATAAATAATATGGATTTAAGGCATAATTAAAAATACATAATGTCAATGATACATATGAATGGGCCATGCCCACATGTACAAATTATAACACCAATAATTCCAACACCACTCCTTGAGCTGAACAGGAGGGGTACAGACTCCAGAGAAGTCATTAAAATAAAAGATTACAATATTTACTTCACCCCTTCACACTGCGCTGAGGGCCATATCACCCCCTTGAACAGTTGAAATCCACATCGCTCCTTCATAAAACCATCAAGATTATCAACAGCCAAGACTAAGCTCCAGAGGAATTTTAGTGGGAAATGTTGTAGAACAGCAGGGACATCAAAAAACAGAGTAATAATGGCCCGTGGTGGAGAAGATTTCTCTTGATAGTGCTCAAATGGGCAGCAGGAAACTCAGTTGCATCAGATTCATCCTGAAAACATTCAGTATTTTGAGCAAGAAGGGCCAGAGGTAGAGGAGATTCCTCCTAATAGTACTCGGTTGGCCCAGCAAGAAACTTTTTTGCTTCAACAAGGGTGGAGATAGCCCACTTAGGTATAGGCCTTGACCCATCTAAAGGAAGAGTAATTGGTGCATATGAGTCACGCAAGGTGTCTCCATCTTCGTAACTGAATAATGGAGTTGAACTGTCAGGAGTATATTTTGCAACATGAGGATTGGATGAGCCACTAACAAGAACAATGTCATCTGCAACATGAGGCTTGGATGAGCCACTGACAAGAGCGTCCTGAAGAAGTAGACACATTTGCAGTAGGATGTCTGCCAAGATGCTATAGGAGTACTAAAGAGAGTACTCACAGAAGTAAAGAAAGGACCAACATCATCCAATGAAGGAAAAGGGTCCATTAAAACAGGGCAAGAAGTATTTGGAAGAGAACTGGTATAATGAGCAGAAGCATGGTCAGAAATATCTAAAGAATCTTTTGAAAAAAGCAACAGGAGTGATCCTAGCAGACAATGAGTAGGAACCCTATCAAAAATAGCCTCTCTATATTCAAATATCCTGTGAGTAGGAACCTCGTCAAAAATAGCCTCTATATTCAAACATCTTGTGAGTAGGAACCTCATCAAAAATATCCCCTCTATACTCAAACACCCTATGAGTGGTGATATCATAAAAGGCAATATCCTTAAAAAGTTTCACTGTAGCCAACCAAAGTGTCGAAAGGGTCTGGAGATGTTGATGAGTCCACATTTCACTAGGAAGATGGGCTCATGCACTAGATCCCAAAATTCTAAAATGCAAACTAGAAGGTTTGTTGCCATGCCATTTCTCATAAGTAGTCATACTTGAGACAACACGAGTAGGTGTTCTATTGACTAGCATAAATCTATCTTAACTTTGGATCCATTAAGCACTGAGAGGACTAAAAAAAATTCAGATGCAAATCTCTCAATGCTTAAAGATCCCAAAGTTAATGGATCAATGCTAGTGTGTTTATATCTATATATAGGTATCACACAACTCATTGCTGATAGTCGATACTATGGGTTGATAGAAAGGATCCATACTTGGGACAACACGAGTAGGTGTTCCATTGACTAGCGTAAATCTATCTTAACTTCGGATCTATTAAGCACCAAGGTGGCTCCAAACAATTATCATGCAAATCTCTCAATGCTTAAAGATCCCAAAGTTAAGATATATATATATATATCGTATCACACAACTTACCGTTGATACTATGGTTTGATAGAAAATGACCAAGAAAGGTGCCAACAAATTCACCATGGCCAGTGATGCCTTCTAGCAAAAATTGACTGAGATACCTCTTCTTCCAATCATTGATATGGTTTGAATTCTGTAGTGTTATTTTTATATACATTTAGCCAACATTAAATTTATTATTACTTTATTTTTAGTATTGTAAAAAGTATTATATTGGGACACACACTAACATCAATGTTATGAACAGAATGGATGTTACAATCTAGGTGCATCAGTATGTGTTCTGCAAACAACCACCTCTCCCCATAATGAAAGCTTCATTTTCTTGGACTGAAACATGTAGTAACCGATTTCTATGATAGCCCGATTCTTCGATCTACTGCTCCAGTTGTGGAGTGTGTTACTCCTCATGCTAAATGATGATCCACTTCCATCTTGGTCCTGTTTTAGTGGTACAGTACAAATAGATTACGTCCTATGGATTGATCAATTTGAGACTCTGGGGTTATAATTATGGATGCACACACTTTTCCCAGCACTCCCTTAATTGCTCGTTCTAACTAGCTGCCTCAACAACTTGGTGTGTGATCTCTAGAGGAAGGTGTTTCATTGAAAAGTGGTTGACTCATGCCCCTAGAGATTGCAGTATCTCCAACATTGTATGTCCAGTATTTTGGAGGTGTATCTCATGTATATTCAGATCGATATTGAAGCTCATGTTATATATGATGATGTTTTGTTTTGTGGCGGATGGAGGTTTATGTGATGATATGTGATGCCTAGGTGTAATGTATTGTGACTATTGATGTACTTTCTCTATGGTTTCCACCTTAGTATTGTTATACTATTTTATTCATGTATCAGTTGGCACAGTATCATCCTTTTTACATGGTCCTAGGCACTTTTGAAGTTAATTTAATCTATGTGGATGTTATGAAGGCCTTAATGGGGAGCGCCTAGGGTGACTAGGTGGTTTATGACACCTAAGTCATGTTGTTATAACACATTCTATATTTATTGATGGAGCGACCTCACCTTTTGGTCACATGTAGGATGTATTTGCATGATATGATAGTGGGGTTGACTACAAATTGACTTTACATCATTTTGGCTTGACCACCCTTCTTCATTTGGCATCCTTTCACACTTGGAGTGGATTATTATTGGTTGACACGCATTCTTAAGGAGCATTCACCTTGAATACTCATGAAACGAAGGTTATGAGCCCCCTAACAACTATTTGATCAAAATGTGAGCACCCTATCTTACTTCTGTTGATTTCACATTTGAGGACGACTATCATGCTATTCTTTATCATTTTTGGTGGAGCACTCAACTTGAGTGGCACATATGTGGAGGCATTATCATCATTTTTATGGTTCCTCTATTCCATGATTGAGGTCGTCCTTATCTTTGCGAAGTTGGTTGAGTTGGTTATGAACACAGCACATGGAACCATGGCCTACTCGGTGGTTAAATGACTTGGCTTTGCCTTGAAAGTCACATGTGTTTTGATGAAGGAGGTTACAAATTCCTAAAAGTAGCAATGCTCTATTGTATTGTTCAATTCCTCACACGTGTAAGATTTCCTTGGGAGAGCACACCACTTGCTTCATTTTATGCTTTCTAGGAGGACACACTTATTGGAGAGTTATTATATCATTTCCTTGAAGCATTGGCAAGGTCCCCTTGCTTGCTTTAGAAGGACATAAAATTCTTGGCTCATTTCTCTATATAGTTCTAGGAGGGCACGTCACTTGGTTTACCTTTTATTGCTTGGAGATTTGTACATGTGGCTTAGCCATCTTGGATACCTTTCTAGGAGAGCACAACACTTGGACTTTATTATATTGCTTCACTGTATGCTTTCTAGAAGGGCACACTTGTTGGAGGGTTATTATATCATTTCCTTGATGCCTTGGCAAGGAACCCTTGCTTGCTTTAAGGAAGACATTAAATTCTTGGCTCATTTCTCTATACAATTCTAGGAGGGCACATCACTTGGTCTAGCTTATATTGCTTGGAGATTTGTACATGTGGCTTAGCCACCTTTTTATATTATTTAGTTGACATGTCTTCTCAAGTTAGTTGAGACATTGCTAGTTTATGTTGTTCTACAATAGAACTAAGGTTTGACAAGAATATTATTATTCTATTTGGAAGTTGTTAGACCTGACTATAAAAGCACAACCCCTCCTATTGTAATGGTTGTTGGTGATTTGAAAAGACACTAGTATATTTGCATTGGTGATTTGGAGAATAGTTTGAGTCTGTATTGGAATAACTTGGACAATTTGCTTGATGGAGACTTGTATGTCAATGGGCTTCAAAATGGTAATCTTGCTTTGATTTGAAGTTGCTATTAGTGATTGATTCTCTTTCCAGCCCTTCCCATCTTGTGCTTAAATGCATGTATTACTTAGTATCATTTCTTCAAGAGAAATTCCTTGGAATCAAAGTTACATATATCGTGTCGACGAATATATCGCTGGGGGTCCGGAATGAAACTTATCGGCAGCAACAGTGAAAATATCGAAAAATGTCGGCAAATGTCGTTTTGCATTAAAAAATACAAAAATAAACATTTTTTTCAATTTTTTTAACATCTAAAGCAACAACAACATCAAATAAACACATTTCCACATAAATATTAAAATACAACTAATATATAAAAAGCATAAGATGTCAAATGGTGGATCATGATCACATATCAACTATAAAGTTATAAACTGAAAATATTGAAATATGTTCTTGATGGAATGATAGAAAATCACATCAAATGATCAAAATAAATGTCTCTCAAGAAATTAATCATCATGACTCATGAGGCATCTAGATACTACATGATACAATGATAAATAGTAGAAATCATCGATCCCCTCTACCCCTTTTATAGACAAGGGGCACCACTCTTCCTCTGAAAGCAGTAGGGGGTCCTGTAGGTGCTTTGGATGAGTTGGGCATCAAATTGGAAGCTCCAACTACTTAAGCTATGGTGAAGGTCCAACTACTCTACAATTTTGATGAAACTTACCATGTTTAATGAGTGAAGGGTACATTTTTATTAAGGTCATGATAAAAGATTTCAATAGTCAATGCCACCAACATCAAGGTACAGGGATGGGTTGATGTGCTTGATTAAATGCCAATCCCATACCCTCATACTTGATAAAATCCAGTGGAATTGTTGAAATCTTGAAATCCTGAAAACTATTAAGTCTCTTGAATTCTAAAAGGGATCTAAAATTCTACTTTTTGCATATGAAGTCCGATGAGGTTGAAACCACTCTCAAACATCCCGAAACTATTAATGGCAATGTTAAAAATTTAAGTAAAAGGATAGAAAATGAAAGGAAAGGAGAATGTCACTTTTACTTTAAGAATTTACTATTACCATTTATTACTTTAAGAATTTAATATATTTAGTTTTAATAACAATGCCAAAAACTTAACCCATGAATTTTTTTTTCAAATTTCTTGCAATTTTTTTTAGCAGGGCGATATTTTCCAAAATCACCCGATATATTCCCAATATATCGCGACATATTGAATATATCGCGATATATTCAAAATATTTTTTTCAAATTTCTTGCAAGTTTTTTTAGCAAGGCGATATTTTCCAAAATCTCCCGATATATTCCCAATATATCGCGATATATTCAAAATATCGAAAATATCGCGATTTTTTAGTGGCGATATATCGCCAAGGGGAATGACTCACGATATCGCCGCTATATGTAACTATGCTTGGAATACATGAAATATTATGGTGATTTTCCTTTTCACATATGAAGTCGATGGTGTTTTGCTTGATCTGATATCACCACTAGTCAAATCTATCAAAGTAAACGGTATAGCCTGCTGGTTGTAAATCCTTAATTCATCTATTAACCTCAGGCTTTTACTTGCTGCCCTGACCCTATATGCCCATCATATTACTAGGCACTTATCCTTCCTCCAATCACTTTAAGAGCTCACAAAATTATCCTTTTATTTTGAGGTCCCTTAGGTCTGAAATCAAAGCATTTAACTCAGAAATTTCAGATCTGCTTTCAAGCCTATAAGTTTCACTTTTTATCACTATAAATAAACTTGTTTATCTTCAACCAAATCTGTAATTTACAGCAGCAATTTACCTTAATCAAATCAGATTTGATTCAGCCCTTTTTTCTCCCTGTATTTGTTTAGTGATCTGCTTTCTATACCTAAATAAATCTGGAAAGTACATTATGGATAACCAACTAATCCAGATTGGCATCAAGTCTAATAAATTCCTTAAAATTCTTAACCAAGACATAGACTTTTGCCTCTGGGGCATTTTCCCTTGAGTTGGAGAGAAAACCAACCTAAAGAGTAGGAAAGGGTTATCAAGGTGAAAGTCGATAACCTATCTGAGTTGCTCTTAGTTCTTCACACTGTGAGATTGGACTTTAACACTATAGGTGAGGGTTTAAGAAGTGTCGCCGCCTAATTCGCACCTCGGATCACGTAGCAGAAATCTTCAAGCCACTGGGTGCGACCTTGGGGGCAAGCTTGAGCCAAGTGTTGTCACCTAATACTCAACTCCTCCATCTAGGCCAACTCCTAGCGAACCCAAGGGGGGTGGACCCTATGAAAAAAAATCTAAGGTGGTTTCTAACTATGATAGCAAACAAATTTTAAGCACTTAAATGCTAGATATGAAACTTAAAATCAAAGATTAACTTACTAATCAAGCCTTTTGTTATACGAGATAAATAACTTGAAACAAGTAAGCTAATGATTTAGATCTTAACTAAGAAATAATAATGCTTTGCAACTTTAGCTTAGATTTATAAATGAAAAGCAATTTAAGATCTATTCTTTAAATGCGATTTTAACTACAGATCTATGAATGCCTTTCAAAGAAAAACCGAAACCATTAAGAGCAAAAAAAGGGAGAAGGAGAATTGGGAATGCTTGGAGAAAAAGAAGATCCTTGAGTCTTTGCTTGTGAGGTACCGAGAGACTTTATCTGCAACAAATATTATTAGAAAGAAGAGAGATCAAGCAAGATCTTCCACACCTCCAGTTAAGACAAACTGCACATCACACACTTGCAAAACCAAGATCAAGTCTAGAAGCACAATTGTTCAGAAACCAATATGAAAACATTCATAAACAAATGAAGCATTGGGTGAGATCTCTAAACATTCATACTCAATAGATTAACACAATAGACAAATTGATTAACCTACCTTACAAAGTCGATGCCAAACCTTCAAGCAAGCTAAACTAGATTCAAAGCAAGCATATGGCTCAGATACAGGTTACCTTCATACATCTTAATGATAACACATCCACTCCACCAAAGCACATCACAAATTTGACCTCTAAAGTCTCTTCTATTTCTTAGATAAATGACGATTACAATGAGCGAGCTCTTCCCAAAGAATTCCAACTCAGTTGAATAGGAGAGAGACATGCTTTATTTATAGCCTTGACATGCCCAAGGGGGCGCAACCACAACTAAAGATAGAGAGGGTGTCAACCATGAGAGAATCAAGGGATAACCAATGTTACGATTGAGGTGGGACTAGAGTGGTAGGCGCCACCTATTTAAGAAGTGTGCCACCTCTCCACCTACTTCTCACCAATCCACACATCTTCTGCCAGTTCACCAAGGCGTCAACCTCCAGAACGGGGGTGCATTCCTCTTGAGATAGTCGCTCGCCATCTTTCAAATAGACACTGAAGATGACGCCCTTGTCAAGGAGATGACTCGCCCCTAATCTAGGAAGAGATTGCAACTGATTTCAATCAAATCGGACAAGAATCCACTAATTTAGGAATTTTGGATTTTCTCTCCATTTTTATTTTTTTCTATTTTTTAATTGACTTTTTTTATTTTTTGGAGATTTTTTACATAAGTGATATATTTATCACTTAAGACTTAGGAAAAGGGGTCTAAAGGTAAAATGTGTGCTCTGAGTTAGAAAATGAGCACCCCCATGGAAAAATCCAACTTCTAACCACACTTTTATTACATTTATAATTTTCCCAATTAAACTATTAAAAAATAGCCTAAGTTTACGGGAAAAATTATTTTTCTCAAAACTTGAAATAAAACCTAGGGGGCTCTAGCACATGTCCATACAACTCAATATTAATGTCTGGCATGTTCATATATATTGACACATGAACTTTAATAACCTCCCAAGGCCTAACCACCAAGACGACCATTCCAGCTTTGGAGGAGCAGGTGAAAAACTCGAAAATTATAAGTTGTTTATTCAACAACATATAATTAACAAGGAAAAAACAGCTTGGAATACCTGGAATGATGTTTGAGTCGTAGGAAGCCAAGTTCTTTACAAAAAACCCATGCTAACACATTTTTTACAATCTCCCTGCAGGGTATGTACATGTGGTAAAAAGTGAAAAAAATGGCCCTAGAAGGCTTGGATGTACTTCTGAACTCTGGATTTGAACAAGTACTTGTTCATTTTTGGCAGCTCACTTGAAAGTCCAACTGAGTGCAACTCGGGTGGTAACAAGAAGTAAAAGAGTGTCAAGAAAGATTCTCTACCAAGAGATGCCATGAGACATGAGAAATGACAAGGTGGCAATGCTAATATATTCACCACCTCTAACAACTCTCAAACGCTTGATCTTCCTGTTGCTTTCATTTTCCACATGAGATATGAAAATTCAAAACTTTCAAAACACTTCATCCTTCAATTTTATGGTATATGTCCAAGGAAAGCAGGAAAACTCATCAACGACAGTGAGGAAGTACTTAGCTCCCCCAATTAAAGATATTGTGATGGCCCCACAAACATTGCTAGAAATCAGTCCAAGAGTTTGATGAGCTTGAGGAGCTTTGTCCTTAGGAAGGGACTCTAAAAATATTTTCCCACTACACATCCCTGACAGACACCACTAGGTGGTTCATCCTATGGAAGATCACCAATCATATGTAGTCAACTCAAGTCGCAAAATCCATAATTGATGTGATAGAGATGTCGATGCCATAGCATGTTGGTGTCATCACCATTGGTTATCATAGCAACAAAACCTTTTCTCTTTGATAAAGAAGGAATCTTCCCCATCTTGTACATATTTAGGATTCATCAAAATATCCAAACACTAAGTCAGCCTTAAGCATGTTCCAAAAGCAGTATTCTTATTAGTAAGTTCTACTTCCTATATTTCCATTTGAGGTTCTCATTCATTAAAGATGACAATCACCTTCAAACAATCATTCATGTCATTTACAACCCACTGATCCAACTAATATTCCATCTTTTCATTGGTGTGTGCAATGCAATAAATAGAAAGAACAAGTATTCCAACGCCTAAAACATGAAGAACATCCCAAAACTTAGTTGTATCCATGATCACTTCACTACAGCATTAAACTTGTAGCCTTGTAACCACTTTCTCTCCATAATGTTGTTGTATATAATCAAAGAGAATGTGTACATGTTTGGTCATATATTGAGTAGCTCCAGAATCAGCAATCCAATCATGCTGAGAAGAAGATGACCAAAGCGCAATGTACTGCCAAATGTACACTAGGAAAAGATCCAACACTCTCATAAAAAAGATCATTGGTGCCTAATGTAAATCTTGCAAGACCTTCAATTTTCTGAAGAAGAATAAGGGAAGACTTGAAGGGATTGCCCTCCTTTAGGCTAAGTACCGCCCTCGTGAAGAAGGTTAAGCACCAAGAGAATCAATGGGAACCAAATCTCACCCAAAATCAGAAATAACCTCTTCACAAGTGCACTAGAGAGAGATAGGTATAGTGGACTAGAGAAAGAGTGCAAAAGCCAAAAGCACAAGTGTGCTCAAAATAAAAATGCACAAGTGTTCCCAAGAGAAAATCCAATCACAAGAGAGAAACACCAAGTGCCCTTAAGCTTACCACACCTTGTATATCAAATCAAGAAGATCCTAAGATCAGATAACACAAATGAGAGCTGGAGTTGTGTATTTATACACAACTTAAATGAGGCATTCTCTTGAGAGTGGCTATGGGCCCACATAATAAGGACACACTCCCCAAGAGGGTTATTGAGACGACAAATCAAATTTGACTAGGTTGGCCTTAACCATAAACCTAGTTTACAATAAATGAAATAAAATATGGCCTTGGGCCATAATTACAAGTACATAATGATACATAGGTCGTGACATAACAAACATAATAATAATAATAATAATAATAATAATAATAATAATCAGGTTAATGAAAGGTCAAATGCCACACACCCCTTCACCCCATGACCAGTCAATGAATATAAGTACAACATCCCAACACTCATTGTAATCATCAAACCATATTAATCAATCATTATTAAATATTCTATAATGTACTTGCAAAAATACTTTGTCTATCTAGTATTAAACAAAAATTGTTTAAGCCATCCGGTATCACATCCATAGTCTTGGCCAAAACATGGATTAAATTCTTGAAATTGTTGTTTTGTACATATCTACACATCCATACAAGTTTGATGCCACCATACAACTCCAATTAATACACCCACAACCATCTGTATGATTTTTGTAGCAGCAACTGCAAAAATTCCATACAACTACCAATTTCATATTCGTACAATCTGTACAACTCCATACACTCAGCATCAATTGCAAAAAATTCTAGAATTCAAGCTTTTGTGCGAATTCAGAAATTTCACCACTTTCCTAGAGGTTTCTAGGATCTAATCCCTATAAATTTAAAGCCTTAGGGATGATCCTAAATATGATAAAACAGCAGCAATGGCAGACAATATTTCACTTCTTAACAAACCCAATCCACTAGGCAATTCAAGAGAAAAGATACCAGATTTATGCCATAAGCTTCAAACCTCTAGAGCAAATTTTTCATGCATTAAACAGATCTGAAAATCACATTATGACAGCAATAATTACAGCAGCAAGTTTTGTCTTGTTGTCTTCAATATCAATGTTAAACCCTTAACAAGTTATGTCTTAACTTATGTCAAATTAGCAAGACGTATAAATGTTGGATATCACCAAACCATGAAGATAATGATAGCTGAAATCAAATATGCAAGAAGACAACTTTAGACAATTGACAAATTCATATATAAAAGATGATGTTCAAATATGTATTTCAGATTATCACAAGCTGATATAACTCTCCAAGCTCTCCAAAACCCTAGCTTGGGAGAACTAAAAAAACAGATATCCAACGAAGATACTCCAACAAAGCTAGAGTCAACACTAGTAAGTCCTCCTTAGTCTCATGTAAGGAATCTCCTCTGCTTGTCCTAAACAAGTACAGCATAGGATTTTCTCCACAAACCCTAACTCCAATGTCTCCTTAGGGATGAAACCCTAACCTTAGACTCCAATAGTGCTCAAGAAACCCTAGTGCGTCAAGAAAAAATAAATAAAGTACAAAGAAGAATTATCAATAGAGAGAGAGAGACTGGCACTCCTTTATCTCTAAACCCAAAATATATGTGATGTAAGCTCTCCAAGAATGAATGATGAGAATGACTCGGCCCTTCCTTTATTTATATGAGAGGTGGAGAGAGGTCTACAAGTCAAGTGGACCTAGTCCACTACAAGCAACCTACAAGATGGAAGTAGGTCCACACATGTGAAACTCCTATAAGTGGCGTGTCAAGCTCCAAGGTGATGATGATCCGCAAGCAAGGCTCCATGGCAAGGATGTTCCTTGTCCAGTATCTAATGCTCCTCCAAAGGCTCCAATGCTCCAACGCCTCTCCAAGCCAATGTGCCATTTTCTAGTCCACCCACCTACAAGTATCACTCAATCCAACCGTCCTCAAGTCAAGTGCAAGCACCTAAGCACCCGTGTTTTCTAGGGCTCAATGCCCTCCTCCAAAATACCCAACATTCCCCCATTGCAAGGCATCCTTCAAGCAAGCAACCTCCCTCCATGTGCCAACAAAAACAGCATACATCCATCTTAACTTTGGCTCTATAAAACACTGAGAGGGATCAAATCCTTTGAGGTGCAAACCTTTCCTCCTCAAGTTTAGGACTCTAAAAGGGGTTTGCACTTCAAAGGATTCGATACCTCTCAACACTTGATAGAGTTAGAATTAAGAAGAATCTAAGCTGGTATTATTAATTATATATAAAATTAATTATGCAAAATGTGATTATAACTACATATGTAGAGAAACATATTCCAATAAAATTGCCTTTCATATAAAAACCAATAGTGAATTCAATTTTGAGAAGGCATACCAAAGCCAAACTCTAAATGAAAAAAAATGTCTTATAAATTCTATTCAATTATGGTCTCATTATTAATGTTATAAGTATAACATCATATTGTTTTCTACACTATTCCAATAAAATTGCTTTTCATGTAGAAACTTATAAACTCAATTATGGTCTCATTATTAATGCTATAACATGATATTGTTTTCTACACTATTGCAATTAAAATTGTTTTTCATATAGAAACCAAGGGCATCATATTGTTTTCTACACTATTCCAATAAAACTGCTTTTCATACAGAAACCAAGGGCGAGCATACAAAAGCCAAACTCTTATGAAGAAGAATCTTTTTTTTTGCTGTAAATTCTACTTGGTTATGATCTCATTTATTATCCTATAACTTTAGATTAATTTTTATTTTCCGTGCTGTAGATTCTACTCAATTATGTTCTCATTTAGTGAACTGTGATACTATAACTTTAGATTGACTTTTGATATATTATGGATTACATTCAACTTCAACTGGAATTAGATATTATGTAATTTGGGATCAATCCATTTTTGGTATATTATAGATGATCTTCAATTGAAACGAGGCATTATATATTTTTCTATTTTTTTTTATGGATAATCTATATTGCTTGACAATGCCAACAAAAACTGCTGCCAATGGTATGGACCTAGGTTGTCAACAAAAAACTGCCACCGGAATCGACCTAGCTGCCAAATTTTAATAATATTGATCTGTTTATACTACTTTAAATTCAATAGAATTTCTATTCAAATCAAACTAATGTTTGTGCCATTGTTTTACAAATATTTTGAGGAATGATTATATATATATATAATTGAAAATTCTATATTGCATATATAAAAATTACAGATGAAAGCCAAACTTCAAATGAAAAAAAAATAGTCTTATAAATTATGCTTAACTATGGTCTCATTATTAATGTTATAACATCATATTGTTGTCTACACTATTCCAATAAAATTGCTTTTCATATAGAAACTTATACGTTCTACTCAATCATGCTCTTATTATTAAAGCTATAACATCATATTGTTTTCTACACTGATCCAATAAAATTGCTTTTCATATAGAAACCAAAGGGCATCATATTGTTTTCTACACTATTCTAATAAAACTGCTTTTCATATAGAAACCAAGGGCAAGCATACGTAAGCCAAACTCTTATGAAGAAGAATCTATTACTTTTTGGTGCTGTAAATTCTACTCGGTTATGATCCCATTTACTATGCTATAACTTTAGATTGATTTTTATTGTCCGTGTTGTAGATTCTACCGAGTTATGGTCTCCTTTAGTGATAACATAACTTTAGATCGATTTTTTATATGTTATGGATTACTTTCAACTTCAACTGAAATTAGATATTATGTAATTTGGGATGGATCCATTTTGGTATAATATAGATGATCTTCAATTGAAATTAGGCATTATATATTTTGAGGTAACCTTTCATCCAACAATTTCATTGTTAATAATATATCCATATTTAAAATATATATAAAGATATTCAGTTGATTATTAATAAACAGATTATATATATATATATGGATAAACTATATTGCTTGACAATGCCAACAAAAGCTGCTGCCAACGGAATGGAGCTAGCTTGTCAACAAAAACTGTGACTGGGATGAACCTAGCTACCTGCCAAATACTATGAATATTGATTTGTTTATACTATTTTTAAATTCAATAGAATTATTCTAATCAAACTAACATTTGTGTCTGTAATGTCCTTTTCTGCTTGAGCAGCAGGGAACAACCCGTTAACCTATTCATCTCCCATAGGTTCAAGCGTGTACTGAAAAATAGGGAATTAATTAATGACTCATACCACATGGAATAAAAATACAACATTAGCAGTGTTAATAAGTCATTAGCAGATAAAGAGCACCACTTAAGCAAGAGCAAGTGACTTGCTTAACATGTGAGGCCTAATTCAAAATGCATGCGGCATGCATCATTAAAGTTGCATGCATGCATAAGTTAAGTTGCATGTTCCATGTACAGGTCAAAAAGAATAAAAGGAAGCAAATCGACTTCTCAAGGTATCTATTGTTATTATTTTGTTAAGAATTGGTTTTGAGACCACTGAGAGCAGTTTAGGGTTGAGGGCGAATTCCTTATCCAACAATTGAGTTTGGTGGCGAAATCTATCCACCCTAGTCAATTCAAAGAATACATCATCCAGGTCTATGAACGTACTTCAAGATTACATCAGATTCATCGATCTTTGCATGGATTCGAGGGCATCTAGGCCGCTAAATAAGTTGAGACAACGCATCAGTTTGCATACTGAGGGCGTATGTCCTGGCTCTTACTAAGAGTGTGTTATTGGATCAACTGGAGAGATATACTATCTAGCTACCATTGGAGACATTTCATTCATCTATTTCTCTGAGGCGCATTGAAAAGTTGTTTCTTAGAGGGCGCATCCTTTCTTTCCCACACTCGGTTATGATCCCATTTACTATGCTATAACTTTAGATTGATTTTTATTGTCCGTGTTGTAGATTCTACCGAGTTATGGTCTCCTTTAGTGATACCATAACTTTAGATCGATTTTTTATATGTTATGGATTACTTTCAACTTCAACTGAAATTAGATATTATGTAATTTGGGATGGATCCATTTTGGTATAATATAGATGATCTTCAATTGAAATTAGGCATTATATATTTTGAGGTAACCTTTCATCCAACAATTTCATTGTTAATAATATATCCATATTTAAAATATATATAGAGATATTCAGTTGATTATTAATAAACAGATTATATATATATATGGATAAACTATATTGCTTGACAATGCCAACAAAAGCTGCTGCCAACAGAATGGAGCTAGCTTGTCAACAAAAACTGTGACTGGGATGGACCTAGCTACCTGCCAAATACTATGAATATTGATTTGTTTATACTATTTTTAAATTCAATAGAATTATTCTAATCAAACCAGTGTTATCGGAACCGGCCCGGAACCGGCAAAACCGGCCGGTCTGACTGGTTCACAGGGTTGAACGGTCCAGTTTCCTAAAAGAAATTTAAAAACCGGAAATTTGACCAAACCGGGCACTGAACCGGCCGGTCCGTACTCTGCCGTACGGCCATGTGCAGGGACCCACGTTTTTTCAAATTTTAAAAAAAA
>LPNX010771677.1:0-18168 GCA_001517045.1 Pseudotsuga menziesii | reverse complement strand
AATGCATTAATAAGCAGCAAGGCAGTTGATCAAAGATTAAACCATACCACACCTCCAGTAGAGGGACACTTCAGCAGTCCATATTGGTAATAAAAGAGGATTCTATAAGGATACACAAATAAGAGAAAAAGAAACATATCATCAATTCAGATCAATTCAGATCAATCAAAAAGAAACATATTTTGGATCACAAGACCCTCAGACCTATTTCTGATCTATCTGTGTTTGAAAAGTGATCATCCTCTCCAACACACAGAACCTGAGGATTGATGCAAGTCACAGCAGACTAATTCCAGAGCCAATGGGGTTTCAAACTTGCAGCATAATATTTTATAAAGTTCGATCTAACTGCAAATGAAGCAGATATATTTTTAACTCGTGTCCAGGCAGCCCTGTAAAATGATCTCAGGCAGTATTCTTCCAGTATTCCAGGGCAGTGATCCACTTATAGTTTGTTCCTTTCACTTGGTTAAGTAAGCGCTCAGTTAATGGTCTGGATTCATATGTATGCACATGAATATATATGTCTTTTTACAAAATATGAATATTTTATGTATTTTTTAGTCAGCCGG
Source organism: Pseudotsuga menziesii (assembly GCA_001517045.1). Lineage (NCBI taxonomy): Eukaryota > Viridiplantae > Streptophyta > Pinopsida > Pinales > Pinaceae > Pseudotsuga > Pseudotsuga menziesii. Next base: position 17,596 of record LPNX010771677.1, on the reverse strand, counting down.
TTTTTTGCCAGTTCCGGTCCGGTTCACATTTTGGGCTTCGCCGGTTCGATGACCGGTCCGGTTCCAATAAAATTGAATCAAACTAACATTTGTGTCTGTAATGTCCTTTTCTGCTTGAGCAGCAGGAACCAACCCGTTAACCTATTCATCTCCCATAGGTTCAAGCATATACTGAAAAATAGGGAATTAATTAATGACTGACACCACATGGAATAAAAATACAACATTAGCAGTGTTAATAAGTCATTAGCAGATAAAGAGCACCACTTAAGCAAGAGCAAGTGACTTGCTTAACATGTGAGGCCTAATTCAAAATGCATGCGGCATGCATCATTAAAGTTGCATGCATGCATAAGTTAAGTTGCATGTTCCATGTACAGGTCAAAAAGAATAAAAGGAAGCAAATCGACTTCTCAAGGTATCTATTGTTATTATTTTGTTAAGAATTGGTTTTGAGACCACTGAGAGCAGTTTAGGGTTGAGGGCGAATTCCTTATCCAACAATTGAGTTTGGTGGCGAAATCTATCCACCCTAGTCAATTCAAGGAATACATCATCCAGGTCTATGAACGTACTTCAAGATTACATCAGATTCAACGATCTTTGCATGGATTCGAGGGCATCTAGGCCGCTAAATAATTTGAGACAACGCATCAGTTTGCATACTGAGGGCGTATGTCCTGGCTCTTACTAAGAGTGTGTTATTGGATCAACTGGAGAGATATACTATCTAGCTACCATTGGAGACATTTCATTCATCTATTTCTCTGAGGCGCATTGAAAAGTTGTTTCATAGAGGGCGCATCCTTTCTTTCCCACAAAGAGGATGCATTCTCTTGGCCGAAGATCAATGGAAGCGTATTATTAGATCATTTTGGAGCACACATCCATTGTCCTTAATGAACCATAATTGATCTCCTTATGGCTTACTAGGATCAGGGATCATCATTCTGAAGTTATTTCATCAATCTTCCATCCAGAGAAAGCCATGAGCTTGCATGGGTGAATTGATCATTGGAGCAACTACAACCCTGATGACCTAGAGTTGATGCATGGCCTGCATGTTTGCTATATGAGCTTGGCCTACTCTCGTACATTTCATTGGTATGTTCATGCTTTGATTTTGATCTTATTTACATTGTAGATCTGAATTATATAATATATTGTTCTTGGGGGGCATGCAAAAGCATGCAAGAATATTATTACTCATGCAAACCTATTATCTATAAGTTGTGAATGTCAAACTCTTGAAAAAACAACCAATACCACAATAAACTCTACACAAAACCAGTATAAATCAATTTGGTACATTACAGTGGTATCAGAGCATGTTCCTTGCCAACTGTGGGATTGGCTTGAACATGCAATCATAAACAGTTAGTTGACTCCAGAAGATTTGCAAAATATCACATAAATAAGACAGAGAAACAGAAACAGAGGTAGAACCAAAGAAGAGGACTTAGATCTAGAGGACATAGATCTTGGGGATAGGGTTGCAGACAGGATAGAAGCACAGATTCAACCAGAGAAAGACAAAGGTAAAGAAGTCGTGGGGGACAAAGAAGAGCAAGCATTCAATAGCCTCATTAGTGCTCTAAATGATTTGGCTAAAGGCCAAAAGGAAGTATTGAGTGAGATCAACAGGTTAACAAATAAACCCGGGCAGAATCAGAACAACCAGCAGATCAATATTGGTGGCAGGGTATCCATGAGTGGTAGTAGGAGTCATGTGCATACTACCATGCAGAGTGATCCTCATATATATATAGTCATCCAAACCTACCATGCCACAGTTCTTGGAAATCCCCATCGCAGGACAGATAGTACCAGCAACACAGACTGAGCCTTTTGGGGCATATCTACAGCAGTACATGGATTTAGGAGATGATTTTCACTCAGCCATGTCCTTTTTCAGATTTTTGCAATATGAAGAGTAGGAACAGGCCAAGAGGATTTAACAATGCATTTAAACAAAACTATGAGCTATAGCGCACAGTGGAGAAGTTGACCATCCCCAACTTTGATGGATCCTGAGGTTGTACAGCGCGGATTTGGGTACAAAAGTTGGACACTTACTTCCACCTTAACCCAATGGTGGAGGCAAATGCAATTAAACTTGCTAAATTGCACTTGGAGGGGGAAGCCCATGAGTGGTGGTACCACAGGTTGGTAATGTTGGGCCACAACACTATCACATCCTACACGGACTTCACACAGAGCCTCATAGAGAACTTTGAGAAGAAGGATCTGGAGGTTCATTTCAGAGAGCTAGCTCAGCTCAAGCAGTCAAGCAATCCAGAGGTCTTTATATCACAGTTTCAGAGAGTTGTCATCATGGTGAATGACATATAGGAGAGTTGATTGGTCATGTTGTTCACAGAGGCTCGAACTGAGCACTTACGTGGATGGGTTAAGGCCTATAAATCCACCATATTACAGGATGATATTAGCAAGACCAAAGACTTGCAGGACTCAGTCCCGAAGAACAGTTTCCTGCCAAACCAATTTTTCCCATTAAAGACAAGGACAAGAGACTTTTCCAAAAAGATTGGCCCAAACAGGATTGGATGGACGATGACACCCGAAGAGAATTAAGAAAGAAACTATGTTTTAGTTGCCAAGCACCATGGGTACCAGGTCACAATTGTTTCAAGAAGGGGAAGGCATATTACATTAAGGTCTATTCAGATAGTGGGGAGAACGAAGAGGATCAGGACCAGTTACAGAGAGAGGCACTTCATAGAGCAGAGGAGGAGGAACTTCAGGATGATGTAAAAGGAGGTGTCATTGCTACCTTATCAGGAGTTCCCAAGGTTCACACTCTCAGAGTGAGAGGTATTATACAAGGAAACAGGGTTGGAGTGTTGATTGATGGTGGGGTGACCCACAATTTTACTGATACAGCCTGGGTGACGAGATGAGGCATTCCCACTAAGGATTTTGAGGGATTTACAGTGGCAGTGGCAGTGGCAGGTAACCACAGTATGGATTGCACCCGATGGATCCCCAAATTAAATGTAACACTCAAGAACTATAATCTGATAGATTCCTTTTATGTGGTTAATGTCCCGGATACGAATGTGGTTTTGGGAGTTTAGTGGCTCTATTCCATTGGAAAATACTCAACGAACTATTAGACCATGGAGATGGAGTTTCAGGGGCCTGATGGGAAAAGGGTTGTTTTGAGAGGTATGCATACTTAACCACCCAAGGCAATGTAATCACAGAGGATGGAGGCATTATAGTCAATGCACTGACAGAGACATATTTACAAAACATTGAACACTGAAAGAGTCAAAGACTGAAAGTTGAAAGAGTAAACTAGCAATGGTGTCACGTCAAGCAGTTCAATCTAGGGTAGGGAGAGGAACTGGAACTCAACAAACCTGGAACGTGCAACAACAAACATTACCAGCATACCCTGTTGACTCTCCCCTGTGGAAGTATGTGACTAAGATTGGGCCAAAAGAAAAAAACAAAGGTGGTGGCAGCTGCTTGTGGAACTGCAACAGGTGCAAAATTAATTTTACAGGGTTGTACACAAGGGTTAAGGCCCATTTTCTTTGGCTGGAAGGTGATCATGGAGTTCACCACTGCAAAAAAATCACCCGAAAAGATGTGGAGGGATTTCAAGCAGAGCAAGATGTTGTAGATATGGCCAAGGCAGAAAGGAGGAGTTTAAAATAGTCGTCTTTCTCAAAAAGGAAAAATGAAGTTCCCTTGATTGTTGAAGAAGCCTGCAAGAGACAGAACATTGGACCCTTGAATAAATGTTTGACATTGGAGGGAGGGATGAGACAGACAGTAGAGTTGCAAGAGCCATATATGCATGTGGACTGTCCAATGTTGTGCAATCTCCATATTGGCAAGACATGCTAAGAGCAGTGAATGAGGCCCCTAGGGGTTACATGGGACCAAACTTTGAAAAGGTGCGCACTAGCCTTTTACGGAAGGAGAAATTGCTCGTGGAAAAAATATTGGCACCGGTTAGTTCCTCTTGGAGTGGTAATGGTGTCTCCATTATATCTGATGGTTGGACTGATACAACCAATAGGCCATTGGTGAACATTATTGTCATGTCTCCTGCAGGCCCATACTTTTTGAGGGAAATAGATGCTTCAGGTGAGGAGAAGACTCCTGAATGGATTGCTGAAAAGATTTCAGAATCAATCGAGTATGTGGGGCCTTCAAATATCATGCAAGTTATGACAGATAATGCACGCTCATGCAAAGCAGTTGGGGCAATTATTGAAGCAACGTATGCCCATATTTTTTGGACACCTTGTGTGGTCCATAGTTTAAATCTTGCTTTTAAATCCATTGTTACTGAAGTTGAATGGATGAAAAAACTATGTGAAGAAGCAAGAGAGATTCAGATTTTTATAACTAACCACCAACATGCACAAGCTATGTACAGGGAATTTGCTAGACTCCAACTTCTTAAGGTTGGAGAAACCAGATTTGCATCACATTACATAATGATCAAGCGGTTAGTAGATATGAGGGACGCTTTGTCCTCTATGGTTGTTATTCCACGATGGCAGACATGGAAACAAAGCAACAGTGAAAAAGCAATGCGGGTTAGAGGTACGATTCTTGATGAGGCTTGGTGGGTTCAAGCTGAGCTTTTTGTTTCCATAATGGAGCTATTTGTTGATTTGCTGAGACTTTGTGATTCGGATGTGCCTATGTTGGGTGACATCTATGAGGGAACTGACCATATGCTGGAAAGAATTCAAGAACTTCTTGAAGAGAAGGACCCTGTTTTGTTTGGCACCATAAAAGACATCATCATTAGTAGATGGAACAAATACAATACCAATCTACATGCTTTAGCTTATGCTTTAAATCCAAAGTACTATGATGAGGTCTACTGTGCTAAATTTGGGGGTAGGAGGAAGCCCCCACACAAAGAAAATGAGATGGCCAATGGTTTTAGAGTAGCTATTTCAAAGATTTGCTATGATCAGTTGGAGCTTGCAGAGTTAAAGAACCAGTTTACTACATTCATCACAGGGAGTGGTGTATTTGGCAATGTAAATGCATTAGCTGATAGAGGAACTATGACACCTCTTGCATGGTGGGGGTATTATGGTGCCCAAGCTCCAGAGTTACAGACCCTTGCATCTAGAGTTCTTTCACAGGTTTGTAGTTTTTCAGCAGCAGAGAGAAACTGGAGCACTTATGGGTTCATCCATTCGGTCAAGAGAATCAGGCTTCAATCAGAAAAGGCGAAAGATCTTGTGTACATTCACTCAAATCTTCACCTCATCTCTCGAGCGAAGACAGATTATAGTGAGGGTCCTTGGAAATTATGGGATGTGAATCCCAAGGATGCAGACTTGGATACCCCTGAATGCTTGATGGCCAACCTCTCTTTGGCTGATTCTACAGATCCTTTTGTTGTTGGGGATTTAGATGAGGCAGAGGCACCCATGCCTAGGACTAGCTCGACTGTGCCAGGGTCTTCTTCTTCTGTTGTTGGTGAGCAGAGCGGTAGTCGTATGGCATCCACTCCCCATGCTGCTTCATATCATCAATCTGGGGATTTAGGACCTGCTCCATTAGAGAATGTGGAGGGAGATGACTATCCGTCAGATTAGTTTATCTCACTGAGTCACTCTTTATTTTCAGATTTATAGTTTACATTTTGATTTCACTGTTCAGTGTTTCACAGTTAGTAGCTACACTTTACTATTTTTCATTTCAGACTTGTAGAGCTCTATAGATAAGCTCACTTTTTGCTATTTTGAAGAACTATAGCCTTGACTCATGAGTCGTGACTCTTTGATATTTATTATTTATCATTTACCATTACCATGTTGAAACTTGGCATTATATGATAATCATAATATCAGTATAACATTTGTGACTTGTCATTATCATTATGTTTATTTATTTTTATGAGGCACGTGACAACTGTTATTTTATCATAATGTTAATTTTATCGTAACGGTTATTTTATTTTTATAAATCTGAAAATTACATGTATGATTCTACGAATCTATGACGTTCGTTGTTTACGGTTTCATGTTACGAATACAATGTATGATCCATTGATCATGTTGCAACTTCAAATATATGATGTATCATGTAAATGTTAAATGAAAATCAAAATGTATCAGTATTCCTGAATTTATGAATCTATGATGCATTGATGTTAATTATAATTGTAGCCTGTAGGCTGTAAGGCTGTAGCATGTAGGATGTATGTGACTTTAAATTTGTGATTTTTTATAAAATTATAGATTTAAAATTTAAAATTTTAATTTTTAAATATATATAATAATAATATATATATTATAAAAAAAATTAGGGTTAGGGTTTTCAATCCCCGATTCCTACTTTTGAGAAATTGTTGAATCCCGTATCCGATCAATTCCTCGATTCCAATCGATTCCCCGGTTCATGTAACCTTGCTCAATAGATATCAATTGGAAGACTGGAAGTTACATAAACTTTGATAAATCATTGTACTAGGCAGCTGTAACAGACAATCAAAACTTAGACATGAAGGTACACTTGAAATCTTATTTTAAACACCTATTTGTACTACCGTTACAGGCAATAAAAAATTGCAAATTGCCAAATATATTCCTGCGTTGATGTGAGTGTATCTCTCAGTATTAAATACATATGTATATTTTTTATGTGCACATTTGGTAGTCAAATTATGTTCCATGAGTGTTGAACACAAAACCATAAAAACATTCATTGTAAATCAATGTAAAATCAATCTACCAGATTTGGACAATATTCAGTGGAATTTGAACAATGTTGCAAAGTGTTTGACATAAGTCCTAAACCAGACTCCATGCGTATTTAGCAAAAAATTAGTTCAGATTTGGTGGGGGGTCATTACATTTTCCCCAATGGATTGCATTTTACTAAGTCAACCATACCCCCAGAGTACCCAAACATGGGGTACGAAGTACCCAAACATAAGGTATGGCATATCATTTCACCTATAAGTACCCCTTTTTTATAACGGAGTCTCGGGTACATGGACCAAGTATGGGGTACGGCGAGGTACGACAGGAGACGTACCCTATGAGTACCCAAGCACCCGGTATGGGTACGTGTGCCCTACCCCTGGTTTCAGGTACCCTGTCAACATAGTCAAAAAACAAGTTTTCTATATTACAAGAGAAGGATTTATTTGGTTCCCGAGTCCACACTTAAGAAGCAAATCTTGCAGACAGCACATGACTCACCATTGGCAAGGCATCAAGAATTCTTGAAAAACTTACAAGCAGATTCGAGAGAAGTTCTCATGGAAGTGCCTCAAGGACGATGTGATAAGACATGTGAGGGAATGCAGTACTTGCCAACAAAACAAAGTAGAGCACACTCATCCGACAGGACTGCATCAGCCTTTACCAATTTCAAAACAAAAATGGGAGAGCATCTCCTTATATTTCATTACAGGGATGCCAAAGATGCAGGGTGGAGATTGTATCTATGTGGTGTTGGATCGGTTAACTGAATTCACTCATTTCTTCGTTATTCCTTCAGATTATACAGCGGGCCGGGTGGCAGTGTAGTTCTTCAGGGAGATTCAGATTACACGGGTTACCTAAGACCATTGTTAGTGACATGGATAGCAAATTCACAGGTGCCTTTTGGCAAGATCTCATCAAGTTGGTTGGGACTGAATGGGCCACTACTACTAGTTACCACCCTCAGACCAAAGGACAAACAAAGATAGTTAATAAATGGATTGAGGGGTATTTAAGAAATTATGTAGCAAGGCAGCAAAGGACTTGGATTAAATGGCTACATCTAAGAGTATTGCTACAACACTACCGACCACATGTCTATTGGGATGACTCCTTTCAGAGCACTTTATGGTTATGATGCCTTAATTTTTGCAAACTTGGTATTCGGAGATAGCAGGGCACCTAAGGCAAGGGATTGGATTCATGATAGCCAAGATATTCTTAAGGTTCTCAAAGATAACTTGCAAATAGCTCTGAATCAGCAAAATTTTAATGCAGATCGGCACAAGATTGAGAGCAGCTTTGTGGTAGGAAATTTGGTATATTTAAGGCTACAACCTTATATCCAATCTTCCCTCAAGAAGAAAGGAGCAAAAAAATTGAAGCCCCACTTCCATTCTTACAGGAATTACCAGGAAAGTGGGAGAGGTGTCTTGAGAGCTTGAGTTTCCTGAGGGTAGCAGAATTCATAATGTGTTTCATGTGTCTTGCTTGAAGAAGGTAATGGGTAAACATATCACTACATCATCCGAGCTACTGCCACTTGATGAGGAGGGACAACTAGTATTGATTCCAAAGATCTTACAAGTACGGGAAAGAAAATTGAGGAACAAGATCATTTGGGAGTATCTCGTTCGATGGAAAGAATTGCCCATTGAAGATGTCGCATGGGAGGGGGAACAGGTACTCCAACATCTAAGCTTACAATTGGTTGCAGACAAGCAATTTCAAGCAAGGAGATCTGTAATGTCTTCTTCTGTTGGAGCAACAAGAACCAACCCGCTAACCTATTCAATTCCTATAGGTTCGAGCAGGTACTGAAAAACAAGGAACTAACTAATGATCGATGCCACATTGGATAAAAGTACAACATTAGCAATGTTAATAAGTCATTAGGAGATAAAGAGGACCACTTAAGCAGGAGGAAGTGACATGAGTAACATTCAAGGCCTAATTCAAAATGCATGTGGCATGTCATTAAAGTTGCATGTGCCATGACCAGGTCAAAAAGAATGAAAAGAAGAAAATTGAATTCTCAAGGTATCTATTGTTATTATTCATTGTTGAGAATTGATTTTGAGAGCTCTAAGAGCACTTTAGGGTTGAGGGCTACTTCGTTAGCCAACAATTGAGTTCGGAGGCAAAATCCATCCACCCTAGTCAATTCAAGGGATAACTCATTCAGGTCTATCAACATACTTCAAGATTACATCAAATTCATCAATCTTTGAAGGGATTCGAGGGCATCCAGGCAACTGAAGAATTTGAGAGGGCGCATAAGTCTGCATATTGAGTGCGTATTTTCTGGCTCTTACTGGGGGCGTGTTATTGGATCAAATGGAGAGATATACTGTTTGGCTACCACTGGAGACATCTCATTCATCTATTTCTTTGAGGCGCATTGAAGAGTTGTTTCATAGAGGGTGCACTACTTGTCACTTTAGGAGGGTGCATCCTTTCTTTCCCACACAAAGGACGCATTCTCTTGGCCAAAGATTAGTGGAGGCATATTATTAGATCATCTTGGAGCCATAGTACACATCCATTGTCCTAGACGAACCATAATTGATCTCTTTACAGCTTACTGGGATCAAGGATCATCATTCCAAAGCTATTTCATCAATATTCCATCCAGAGAAGGGCATGAGCTTGCATGGGTGAATTGATCATTGGAGCAACTACAACCCTGGTGACCTAGAGTTGATGCATGGCATGCATGTTTGCTATATGAGCTTAGCCTACTCTTGTACATCTCATTGGTATGTGATTTTGATCTGATTTACATTGTACATCTAAATTATATTGTTCTCAGGGGCATGCAACAACATGCAACATTATTATTACTCATGCAAACCTATTATCTATAAGTTGTAAATGTCAAACTCATGAACAAACAGCTAATAACACAATAAACTTCACACAACATCACTATACATCAATTTGGTGTATTACAACGTCATTGTTTTACAAATATTTTGAGGCATGATTATATATTTGTGTGTGTGTGTGTATTACATAATATCACATATATTTTTTAGATATTTATCTTTAAAACATTAACCCTCAACAATGAAGAAATCTTTTAGTTTTTAAAACCATTCAAATATCCAAACATGCAGAGTTTGAAATCGAAATTTGAAATTGAAATCACCAATAATATTTATATAAATGTGTTTTACAAAGTAACATTTTTAAACTTGGAGCCATATATATATATGTGTGTGTGTGTGTGTGTACTTGATGGCATCTGAAAGGAAATGCAGCCCAATCCTCTCATGGGATAAATAGCATCATCACCCAACTCCACTCTCGTACCTCCTTGCTCTTAAATCCTGTTAAATAAGTCATGCCATAAGAATTATGTCTTGAAGACCTACTATCCACACCATGGTGGAAAAAATCGGCATCGGCAAAAAATCGACGAGGGTCCAGAAAACATCTTCTCGGCAACATCGGCGAAAAAATCGGCAAAAATTGGCAAACCGCGGCAAGCATTAAAAAATGCAAATTTGTACTTCAATAGGGTCAAAATTTGCTTACCGATTTTTCTCCCATTTGCCGATTTTTCGCGATGTCCGATTTTTTGAAAAAAACGGCGATTTTTTCCACTATGATCCACACACCATGCAACACTAGACATAGTGTTATAAGACAAAGAAGAGATCATGGAGAAGGCAATGTCAAACTGAGAGGAATCCTCATCTTCACCTGTTACAATCCTAGCTGCAACTTGTTTCCTTTCCTTCCCCTTCTTTAGTGGAGATTGGTTGGCATAATGCCCCATCTTGTGACATAGGAAACACATCACCTTACTCAAATTCTTCTTCATGTCCATATGCCTTCCTTCTTCTTGTAGCCTCTCTTATCACCCTCTTCATCTTTCACACAAGAACAATCTCATCTACCTCCTCTAGAGCCCTAAACAAGCCTACAATCTAATTTATTCTCGCACAAGATCATTCCAAAGTTGTGCAAAGGGTGGAAGTGTATCACAAGCACAGACACCCTGAAGAAAAGGCTTTCAAGATGAGACAAGTCCATTCACAGCAATGGACACCAACTCCTCATCCACCACCCTTATCCCAATAGCAGCCAACTGATCTTTCAATTCTGTGGTCTTGGTCATGTAGCTCACCATAGTGTCCCTCTTGTTCATACAAATGGTTGAAATCTTGTTTGTCAACAACATCAATTAATAAACACAACAGCTCTGAAATAAAGTCATTAAAGCCTCAAACATGTCCTTAACTATTGTTACAACTTAGAGTGTTTGAAGTGTTCCCTCTAGATTTACCAAAGTGGGGTTTTTTTTTGTTTTGTAAAGGCCAAGTTTTGGGGCTATATTGTGTACACTGTATAGTGTTGATTTGGGGGCTAAAATTTAAATACCCATTGTCAGGTCATGGGAAGTCCCTTGGTTTCCACCTCAAGGAGTGTTGGGATTGTGGCTCTACTAACTACCCTTTGCATAGGTGTTTGATGCCCTTAAGACAAATCATTGGCATACATGGCCACACTCATATTTTGCTCTGTAGAAGTGATTGTGTGTAAGGGTTGTCATACATGTCTTAGCACACCTCATTTTGCCCAATTCGACCTATTATTTTGGTATAAAACCATAGTTGATAACATCGGCATCGATAAAAGATCAACGAGGGTCTGGAATACATCTTCTCAGCAACATCGGCAAACAACGACAAGCATTAAGAAATACAAAATTTGTACTTTAATTAATAGGGTCAAAATCTACTTACAGATTTTTTTTCGATTTTTTAAATTTTTTCCCCATCTTTTCTAGTGTGATTTTTTCAAAACACATTATTTTTTTTGCCAAATAAAATCGTGATTTTTCGAGATATCGCCAATTTTTTCAACTATTATAAAAACTCTCATCCTGGTCTCCAAACCCATAAACGACATTCCTTAAAGAAGCCTACATTGTTAACAAAGGACAACATGGAAGGAAAATCATACTTTGGGGTTAGTTGGGGCATGATGTCCTCCCTTTGGCTCACCTTTTGCACTTGGTGGAGCCTAACTGCACATTTTTATTGTTATTTTATGTCATTATGTGGTTTAGTCCCCAACATGTGGGTGTACAAACATAAAATGTCATAAATTGTCATTAACTTTGTAGGCTTGAATTTGTAAAAGGTTTAGTGGGTTGTCTCATATAAATTAGACAACCTCACCTTATTTGTAAAACATGGAGAAGGGTTCAAACATGAATTATTTCTTTTTCTCTTGGTATATTGGAGTACTTAAGCTATGCACACCTCTCCTAGGATGTTTATTTTTGCTTGAAGGATGAAAGGAATGCCTTCTAGGGTTTGATTTTGCACATGACAAGTTGATACTAAGACTAGTTGTAATAACTCGTGCTCAAGGGTGACCTAAGGTGCACTTTCTTGCTCATTCTTGATTAATATTGGTAAGTTTATCTCCTAACCCTAGTTTAACGTTGCTCTTTAAGTGATTTGGACTAAGCAAAGGTTTCTTTGCTAATATTTTGTCAACTTGCTTGAGGAGACCATCTTGCAAAGGAGTTCTTTGTTGTTTCATAGGGCCTTGGACTTCTCCATTTGCCCTAATTAGGGTTTTGCATCCTAACCCTTGGGGTTGCTAATTTAACCTAGTTGCAAGTAAGAAGAGGGACGTTAGCTCGATCTCTCATAGCCCTAAGGTTTGAGATAAGGTCTATTACTCAATCCTAACAAACTCTCTATCTCTCTTTATCAAATTTTTACATGTTTTATTTTATGCAAAAAATACATCATAATAGCATATTGCCAAAAAAAAGCTAAAAATCTAAATAAATACGAACATCCAAAAACATATGTGATTTTGTATTTTTTATCCACCCAACAAATTTGCCTTAGGGTTTTCTTCAAAAACCCAAGACAGCAACGTCCTTTGAGCAAGTTCCTTGGGATACGTGAAATTGCCTAAAATCAATAATTACTTCTTGTTTGGTATTTTCAGTTCATCCTAAAAGTACGCCCTAGTGTAGAGATCTTCTAACCTTAGGGAGCACACCTTTCTGAGGACTTTCCTTGGGAACCATGAATTATCTTGGGATTTGTGATAATTTCTTGACAATTGTGATAAAGAGTAAACTTTGTTATCATATAATTACTGTCTCTTGTTTAGTATTGTTTGACTCCAACAAGGCATTGATCATAACCATTAGGGCTCAGTGGAAGGTATTTATGGGTGTTGGTGGTTACAAGCATCTTTCATCAATTAGGGTCTCCACCTAGGTTCTAGAATCTAGAGTTAATCGAAGTGTTAAGAGGTCAGATTATGGTGACATTAGCTTTAACCCCTCCTAAGCTTACCATCACTAGCTTACCGTNAGGTATGGGATCATGAGTTGCCTTTGTGGGATAGTGGTTTAACCATGGAGGAGGTAGTTGAGCACATTCCTTGTGGACCAGCCAACAAGGAAGTGTATCCATGCAGAGATTGGGTAGACAGGTATATGACGGAGATGGAGACACCCAGGTTTACAGGCTCAGTTGACATTAGTGGAGTTGCTATGGAGGAGAGGGACAACCTCCACTTCCAGGAGTTTTTTTGAGGGATGCTTAGGTTTGGAGGCATGACGGAGCAGTCTTCTGAGGAGTTTGTGCAACTTATGATTGCTTGGCTCATTAAGGGCATTCAGATGGATCTTGGTATCAGTCAAAGGGTTGTTTGGGATCCAGGTATCAAGGGGTCAATTCATGATTGGGTGGGAAGGGGGCATGAGGTGATCCAGTGGTTCATATGGGATCCTGGTATTGGTGTCCGGATGCATTTTTTAGTTGACAGTTGTCGATTGCTTGAGGACAAGCAATCTTTGGCAAGGGAAGACTGTAATGTTAATAAAAGTGACATGAATGCAAACCTTAAAAATGACATGCATGCAAACCCTAAAAAGTGGCATGCATGCAAACCCTAAAAGTGGCATGCATGCAAACCCTAAAAGTGACATGCAAACCCTAAAAGCTATATCAAAAGGTTAGTTGAACCAAAAGGGTATCATTGTTATTATTCATCTTTTTGGAGACAGGTTTGGAGAGCTCTGAGAGCTAATTAGGGTTGAGAGTGAATTCCTTAGCCAACATTGGGTTCGGTGGCGAAATCTATCCACCCTAGTCAATTTGAGAGGACAGATCATCCAGATCGATCACCGTACTTCAAAGACAACAAATCTTGTTAGAGAAATAGCAGAGAACAAGTTCGTGAGGATTTAGGGCAAGATTAGCTTACAGCACAGCTGTGTGCATTCTTCAATGATAAGCTAATCTATTCATATCAGCCGCATGGTCTCTGCTAAGGGCGTGAGCTTCAACAGTTCGTGGAAGAGAAGAACAACACATTCTTTTTGGGAGGTTGTTTGAACAATATGAAAAACGTGATTATCTAGGGCAGCCCATCATGCATAAAGGCAGCGACCTCTATACTGTCACATATTTTCTCTATGAATAGCTATTCAACCTCACCACAACCATTTAAATTTGAAGGACTAACACTGCTACAGTATCTTATGGATTTAGAGGCCATAATCTGAGATGTTTACATACTTGCTGGTTATCTGCTTCATATGGAGAATATTGATGCCTAGAACTAAAGAAAAGAGGAGAAACCTGTGATTATCAGAGTGGGTCTGCATAGTAAAGTACGGCAAGTTCATAGTTGAGGTAAATCGTGGTCCTGTGTTTACTGCTGAAAGTTGGGGTAATTTCATGGTGAAAGAAGGTTACCTTGTAAGTTGTGAATGCTCTTTTCCTTCATGCTTTATGCTATTGTATATCTGCGTGAAGAACTCATGGTAGAGGAAAAGGGGGCCTATGTGCTATTGGGAGAACTTCCCACTATTTTCCAGTAGGGTGTTGATGCTTCACTATGGAACATAATTTCAGTTGAACCAGAATCGACCCAGTATGGCCATATCTCAACTTATTCAGATCTGATACTGCACTATATTCTGCCTGTACATTGCTTGTGAAATTAACATTGGACATCATCATATTGAGTTGGGCATAGAGGTGGACTGTGGCAGCGTGATATTGTTATTGAGAAGACTACTACAACAGAGAAGCAATTATCTCAGTGCTTAGGAAGGAATTCTTGTTCTGAATCTGCCTACAAACACACTTCCAAGCATGTAATATTGATCCTTTAAATAAAAATATCAGACTTCTATTTATTGGTTAACTTCATTAAAATCTCTGAGTTATTGTATATGCTCCTCTCATTTAATGCAAACATATGTTATGAATGCCATTATCAAATGTTGTCATATGTGATGAATGCCTTTATCAATTGATACCATACACTTGGAACAAGCACATATTTATCTATATATTATAAACCATAAGTGATACAAGCAGCCAACTGAACTCCAAGGTTGGCAATACGAAGAAACGGGTCAGTGGGTTTATCTGTGGAAAAAGGGGAGACTTACTCGTGTCCAATTGGGAGACTTGATTAATCTGAAAATGCAAAGCAAGAAATCAAGTCCAAGAGACTCTCTTGGACTTGTTATAAAGGCTGAAATTTCAACGTAAAGAAAGAGGTAAAAGGAGTGAGAAAAACCGTGTTTTTTCCCTTTCTTGAGATGTCCTTGAAGTTCTTCCTTTGGGGTGGCCTTAAAACTCTTCTATGGCTGAAATTTGACAAAGTTTTTCTTTTTTTGTCACTATCCTGCTAAAAACCAGCAAACAGAAAATGATAAAATGTGCCAAAAATCACTTTGGAGAAGTTGGTATGTTAGTGCAATATGTATACAAAATTTATACAAAGTTGTCAAATGAATAATTTTGAAAGGACTTGAGTATATAAGAGTTAAAATCATATTTAAAACACTCAACAAACTAAAATTAAAATGCAGAAATTTGTATGTAAAGAAAAAGAAAACTGGTCTTTTGTTCTTCAAGAAGTGAAGCAATGGGGCATCCAACCGAGGAATCCCACTCTTCAATCCAAATAACCTGCAACTTATAAGATTTTCACTACACAACTAGTAGAAGGTGAGAATCCAATAATGAGCAAAGAAATCATAAACTTCAAACTAGAAAATATATGAACTTCTTTACTACAAGAATGAAAACTCAAAATTTATGGAATACAAATACCATAAATCTTACCAAAGCAAATTAGTATGCTTCCTTGGCCAACCAAACTTGTGTAGCTCCTTAAACATGGAAGCAAATCATCAATGAGAACAATGCACACAAGATTCCTCCAAAGATTTTGATTAACAAATCCAAATGGCTGAAAATTACAATGCCCCAAGCAAGAGCAAGGGAAAGAATGAGAGCATGAACAAGAGAGTGGGTGTGAGTGTGTTTTTGTGTGTAACCTAAATGAGGAGGGGAAGCCAACTTAAATAGGAAAAATGAAAGAGAGAGGCTCTTTGCATGCTAGACAAGTGTCACAAAGGAGAAAGGGGGCCCAAGAGAGGGGGGGGGGCGAATTTGCTCAAGGAGGGCAAAACCAAGGTTTGAGATCTCAAATATGGGAAGAGAAACCCCCAATTTAATGCTTCCAACCTTATTGTTATGTCAAATGGGGAAGAAACCACCATAGTGGGGCCCTTTCCATTGACTTTAGTTCATCCAACCAATCAAAGAGAGAAGGGGGCACCCCCCTAGATTCGGCAACTCAAAACTTGTTATATGCTTGCTTGGGGGCCCCCCTTTGAGTCTTAAATTTGTCTTAGGAACATAATATAAACATTAGAACCTTTACTTGGCCACCCCAAGTGACTATAGTCACTTTTCCAAAATTTGGCTCTCTAATTAAATGCCCAATTTCTTGATTTCCATGACTGACCTGGACAAAGGTGACCAAAACCATAGTAATACTTGTCCGAATGACTTCAAACTTGGCCGAAGGGTGTAGGGGTGCTCATGCCATTTGTCTTGAGTACCCATACCCCTATACAACATTAAAAGGGACCAAGTAACCCTCTTTTACATTACAACAAATTGTCTTGAGTGACAATTTTTAATACCCAAAAATTAAAAAGACCTATGCAAAACTTAATGAAATTCCGCAAGACTTTGGATAATGTCTAGCATGGTAATATAAAACATTCCTAGGCCCCAATCACCCCATGGACTCGATCACTAGAACACCTTTCATCACTTTGGAGTTAATTTTGAGTGAAAAACTCAAATAATTAAAATCTCTAAAAAGAAATTTTAATTATCCAAGTGAAAAAACACTCGATGAAAGGACTTCCCTAATGACTAAGTCTTAGGTGATCAAGTTACAAAAAACTAGACCTTCATGCTGACATATCCTTACAAAATCCCCCGTAGGGGGCGGAAATTTCATAGAGAGAAGAAGAGAAGAAGAGTTGCCTCGCTTGATATAATCATTAAGTACTTCATTCTTATCTTCAAGGCACATCCAACATGTGCATGGTACATCGTTGCCCACCTAGTTGGTTTTGGTGGTCAACATTCTGGCTCCAACTGTGGGGTGTGTGCTCGATCTGGTCTTCAGGCAAGGAGAGGATACGAGAACTCCAGAAATCTCTGGTTCTTATAATCTGTAAAAACATCTCAACTTGACAAGAAAACCTTAGTAGCACAAATTTTATGAAAAAATCCAATGAACCATAGGTTGTGTTGTCGCCCGAAACTGGCACGCGGGTGCCGAAAGCCCAAACCGCGGGCGCGCCGGCCCGGCAACAACCTCTCGACAGAGAGGCCAATGTCACCACACCTTCTCTCTCCTCGCTTCAGGCTGGCTCTTCTCCAGCTCTAGGGGGGTTTCTGTTGATTTTTGTACCTAGTCAGGAGTTCCCTAAGTGACTTTATTTTGCCTGAGTCACTTTAGAGGGAAAATGTGACCCTCACATTAAAGTCACTTAAATGTGA